>JARYGA010010496.1:0-119979 GCA_030545235.1 Helianthus tuberosus | reverse complement strand
CCCCTAATCCAACCTAGATTTGAAAACCACCGCCATCACCCAATCCAACCTAGATATTCAAATATGAACATATTCAGATCTTCAAGATAAAAAATTTAGTTATGATTTTATCCTCTAAAGAACAAGTGAAATGGAAATTGCTTATGCCAAAAGCTTATCATCCATTGTTACTTCAAAGGACCATTTTATAACTCGCCCAAACATGCATGATGTGGTTGAGAGAAAAAGATAAGAATTTATGAATCACCAATATGTAGTTTTTTGTTGCTTCTGAGTTCTGAAATTAGGAAACATGAGAATTACTAAAAGTATGTTTTCAAATAGGCGCGGCAGTGATGGTGGAGATGCAGTGGTAGTGGTGGTGTGGTTGAGAGAAAGAGATAAGGAAGAGAGAGAGAGAGAGAGATAAAGTAATTGCATTTTTATGTGTATATATATAATATAATTTTTAAAATTGGATTTTGTTTGTTTATTAAAATACTTAAAATAAGTGGGTAAAAAGACTAATTTGCCCTTAGATGGGGTCTGCTTGGTCAAATTAAACCTTGAAAACTAACCGAGTTAGGGTTAAAGGACATAATGTGCAAGGGTTTGCAAACATCGAGTACGTTTTTTGTACTTTTTGAAGATAAATGACATAGTTTGTAATTTTGTGTCAATAAAAAAAGCGACGTTTGTAATTTACTCTCTCTCTATACATATTGTTGATGAACAACGATTAATAGTAACTTTATTTTTATAATAATATATAACTTTTTGTTCTTTTCTATTTAATATTTATAATAGTTTATTATTATATTTATGTTTAACAACATATTTTTTCTAAAACTATATATTCCCTTTACCATTTTTTTATGATTCCAACATATATGAATACACACATTAAATTTTTATATAATATTTATATTTATTTCTCTCCCTTCTATATATACATATATATATATATTGTTGATAAATGATGATGAATAGTAACTTTATTTTTATAATAATATATAACTTTTGTATTATTTTTTATTTAATATATTATAATAGTTTATTGAGTTAATTGCCAAAATCGTCCCTGAGGTTTGGGCAGGTTTATCATTTTCATCCAAAATGACACTTTTGTACCAAATTGTCCCCAACGTTTGTAATGTTTTGCCATTTTCATCCAAACCACTAACTTAGTTTTTTTTTCTGTTAAGTTGAGGATATTTGGATAAAATGACAAATATAAAACCACAAGGATGATTTTGGTAATTTACTCAAAATTTTTTAAATTTCTTTTATTTAATTAATTTTGTTACATATATAATAAAAAAGAATATACATGCAATTTTTTTATGAAAAAGATAAGAGCTTTGTCACCTAATTTTTATAAATTTTCATCCAACCACTAACTAAGTTAATTTTTCCATTAAAGCGAAGGATGTTTATAAATTAAGACAGAAATTAATTTCTAACTTTTTATATAGATCAGTTTCCTCAAAATAAAATCTACTTAAACCTCTAAATTTTATAATTTTACAATTTTTTCTGTCTCTACAACAGCTAAATACTAAAAGTTGTAATTGATTGTTATGTGTTGCACACCAATGACGTTTTCTCTTTACAAAACCGATTTATATAAAGAAGCTGTAAATTAATTTCTGTCTTAATTTATAAAATTTAAAACATCCTTCACCTTAACAGAAAAATAAACTGAGTTAGTGATTTGGATGAAAATTTATAAAAATCATGTGACAAAACTAATAATTTTTTTTTTTCTAAAAAACTCCATGTATATTCTTTTTTATTATATATGTAACAAAAAATAATTAAATAAAAGAAATTAAAAAGGGTTTGAGCAAAATCGTCCCTGTGGTTTTATATTTGCCAGTTTCATCCAAATATCCTCAACTTAACAGAAAAAATAAACTAAGTTAGTGGTTTGGATGAAAATGACAAAAAGTTACAAACCTTGGGGGCAATTAGGTACAAAAGTGTTATTTTGGACGAAAATGGCAAACGTGTCCAAACCTCAGGGACGATTTTGTCAATTAACTCTAGTTTATTATTGTATTTATTTTTAACAACATATTTTTAAATTTTTTCCTTTTTTAAAACTATATATTTCCTTTACCATTTTTTTAATTTTTTCCTTTTTTAGAACAAATATTAATTTATCGATTAATTTGATATTTCTTTAATAATTTACTTTTGTTACTTTTTCTAAACACTTAAGTACGTAGTTATGCTTGATTTTCCCTTACATTCCGTTATAAGTGTTGTTAAAAACGAAGTTGTACTCAAAATAAAGTATTTATTTGGTATCATAAAACAGTGCGATAATAAAATAAACCTTTCTAATGGTTTGACTTTTTAAAAAACATGCTTTATTTTCAAATCACGTTTGTTTTACATTATCATTTGCTCGGTTTCGTTACAACGCGCGACATAAAAAAACTAGTATTAATTAATTATGGACAGAAAATTATTTATTTAAATATTTTTGTTAAAAAATGACAATAATTTCACAAATTGCACTCACTCATTTATTGACTTTACAGTGGATTAAAGTAAAAAAAAAAAAAAGCGAAACATGCACATATAATATCTTAACACTTGGACCACTAATACTCAAGTCCAGTGCATCCAACTTACAAATATTAATATTAACTAGGATTTTCACCCGCGCTTCGCGGCAGAAGTATGGTGGTTTTTTTCTCACGTAACACCGCATGATCAGTTTGCTCACTAATAGTTTGACCTGTCGAAAAACATAGAAGCAAACACCAATATAGCCTATGATAAATACTTGATTTTCAATATATCTCTGTTTAAAAAAAATACTAAAAAGGTTTGATTTTTTTAACATTTATATAACAACCATATTTTGATCATACTAAAAAAAATTATTTGTGAAAAATCAATCATGTTACGATCCAGTAAAGATAAATTAAAGATAAATGATGTTAGAAAAGTTATACTAAAAGAATAATAACTTGATAATTATTCACATTGGTCATGTGAAAATGTGTTCGCGCGTTGTGATAGGAACTAAGTTGGTATCTATTTAGTTTGTTATGGGACTGGTAAGTTGCCGATATAAGTATTTTAGTCCATATTAAGTATGTGAATATGAAAATTGTTGTTACAATGATCTTTAAAAGCAATAAAAATATTATAAAAGAGCAATTATATTTGTTTTGAGTTTAGTAATAATTTATCACATACTTAACACATGATTTATCATCACAATACTTAATACATGATTTATTTTGAAATTTTTGAATACCATAATCTTGTAACTTGGTTTAAATTGCTACGTTAATTATACAACAACTTTTAGCTTAATATGTAAAATAAAAAGCATCCAGTACTTAATAATACTATGTTACAGAAGGAAAGAGGGATATGTGTGATTTTTGACCACCCAACTATTTAGAAACCACCTATTCCCATGTGTAAAAACCAAATGCAAACCCATGGTTTTGTTGTCCTTTGTTGTACCACAGATGTCTGATCCACTGGATATGAAATTTATGACTTGTGCATCTGCTGGAGGAGCAGGAGCCCTTTCCGGGATCCTTTCAGGATCCTGGATCCTTGACTTCTTCCGACCCAAGAGTTCCTTCAAATGCCCCTTGCTCAACAAGTAACCAATTTCCTTTCTCAGTGCAATACACTCTTCAGTGAGATGCCCGAAATCCTCATGATATGCACACCACTTGGACTTATCCTTTGTAGCAGCTGGTTTATCACTTTTCCTTGGCCACCTAGCTTTCTCACCTAGATTCTGCATTGCAAGGATTAGTTCATTGTTATCAACAGAAAAACAGTATTCAGAAATAGGAGGATAATCCTCATCATCCTCTTCTTGTTCCACTGAATGCACATTTTGATTGTCAGACTTATTGTAAAAACCAAATGCAAACCCTTGAATGGCTTAGACCAGTGGCTAGGCTCTGATACCACCTTCTGTCGCAACCCCCGATCCCTTATCTGTCCCGGGAACGGGCGGACGCGAACTCAGAGTTTCGGTGGTATCAGTTGGTTAATTTGGCAGCGGAAATTACATCAGGACCGTAGTTAGGAAATGTTTATCAGAGTAAAACCACCTCATTTGATATTAATAACGTGGGCAAAACCCAAGTTTCTTATTACAATACATTTATAGGGATAAAACCCTATTTTATTGAATTTAAAACATCGTCTTTTAGGTAACTTTTATAGCCACATTTTTCCCAAGCCTTCAGTGCTCTCCAGCTGGCTTTTTACTAATTGGCTGTCACATTGTGTTACCTGAAACGCGTTTTAAAAACATTTGTCAGTAGGAAATACTGGTGAGTGAATCCCAATTTAATCAAGAAACATTTTATCAATTAAAACAGTATTGAGAGCGATCACATTGTTTATTTCTACACAATTACTCATTCAGTACTGTCAATCCTGACTTGTGGGTCATATTACACATTGGCTAACTCGTTGTCCAATGGTAACGTACTGTCATCCCGACTTACTACTCGCAGTCGTAAATTTTGTATACAAAACCCCAACATACCGGCAGTAATTGAAGAACTACAAAGACTCAATCACCGCTTAATCACATTGTAAAACATTTAAGGTTTTGTAAAATATTACAAAAAGGTTATCAAAAAGAGGATAAACTCACATTGCTATCTTAGACTTTGTGTAAGGGTTTCCTGGGAATAATCTATAATTTACACAAATGTACATAGGTGTCACGGCCCCTGACCCGGTTTGACCCGTTTCAAGAGCCGCGGGACAGAAATACTGCGGTATTGATTTAATTGAGTTTAACAGCGGAAACAGGATCGCTTAAAGCTAAAATTTTTCCCCGATTATTTTATTTCACAATTCGGGATAAAACCCCGATAATTTACAATACTATGTTTTTACTATAAAAACGTGATATTACAAAAGCATTTATTTATTTTATATTGAGCCACTATTTTAAGCTTGAAATGCTCCCCAGCATTTTTCCTGAATTACAACAGATCACCTGAAACATGTTTGAAAAAGGTTTTGTCAGCGGGAAATACTGAGTGAATCATTCTATTTACTAAAATGACACATTTGTTATAATTTACAGTATTAAGGAAGATTACAATGTTTCTGATATCAAACCAATTACCCACAGTACTTTGTCACTCGACCCATTGGCCCTTCCGTCCAATGGTGTCTGTGACTATGGTCATATCACCCCTTGGCTGCCCCAATGGTGAAGATTATCAAGTAATGTATACAAAACCCCACATACCGGCTGTAATATGGTGATTACATAAACTTAATCCCTGTAATTATAACTTTGAAATAAATAGGGTTTTGTAAATAGATTTGATAAAAAGAGAATGACTCACATTGCTGATTTAATATGATCAGAGTCTAATCTTATGATTTAGCCTTGTTAACCTAATGTAAATAACAATGCACACAAAACTGGGTTAGTAATCAATCCAGCAATTACGATAATTTATGAGATCAAATTCTCACAATGAATGTCAAAATGCAATACTTTGTCCATCGAATTAACGATGATCCGTTGAATTAACAACGAATGACAAGGTATAATACTTTACCCATCGAATTAACGATGATCCGTTGAATTAACAACGAACGATAAAGTATAATACTTTACCTATCGAATTAACGACAATCCGTCAAATTAATGACGAACGATAAAGTATAACCCTAATGTGGGCGGCATTTAAACATGCATTGGATATCTTGATCGTCGGATAAATGAATCGTAGCAGCGATTATGCTAATACCCGGTATTGTGGCAGAATTTCGAGACCCGTGTGTGTTGGTATAGTAATTTGAACGTAACTCAGTGAATATTTCGAAATTTTACGTCGTTTTTGTGCCCAGATTCCAGTCCCAAACCCCACTATTTATAGGTGAAATTTCACCCTCAGGCGGCCCGCGTAAGAATACGCTTAACCTGAAGCGGGCCGCGTGAGACCTATTTTTAGCTATAGGGTTGCCACGTTTGGCACTAGCTTGGCTGAGTTGACAGTTTTCGATAATTCCTTGTTGCCAACGTTTAAAATGGATAATCGTCCATAGGGTTTAACCCCCCCTGAGTTTTAGGGGCCCTAATCCTGATTCTGAAAATAATGAAAATTTTAGGGTTTGTTCAGAATCACTTGGGTGTCTCAATTAGGGTTTCCTTTTGGACTAATTAATTTAATAATTATGACTTTTTATGAGAGTTGTTACATTCTCCCTACCTTAAGAAAAATCTCGTCCTCGAGATTTACTGGAATAAGTGTGGATACTTTTTCTTCATTTCTGATTCCAGTTCCCAAGTGTATTCAGCTCCTCTCTTTGAATCCCACTTTACTTTAACTAGCACTAGGCGTTTGTGCTTGAGAAATTTGATCTTTCGATCCTCAATTTGAAGAGGTTTCTCAACAAATTTCAGCTTTTCGTTTACTTCTATATCTCGAAGAGGTACTACCAAAGATTCATCTGATAAGCATTTCTTGAGATTGGATACATGAAATACATTATGTACTCCATATAATTCTTCTGGTAATTGTAAACGATAAGCTACTGGTCCTATACGTTGGATCACTGGAAATGGTCCTACGTGCCTTGGACTTAGCTTTACTTTCTTTCCAAATCGGACTACTCCTTTCCAAGGAGAAACTTTCAATAGTACTTTGTCTCCAACTTTGAATTCTAACGGCTTGCTTCTATTGTCTGCATAACTCTTCTGACGATCTCGAGCCGTCTTTAGTCTTTCCTTGATTTGAGTAATCTTATCAGTTGTTTCTTGCACTATTTCAGGTCCTGATAATTGACTTTCTCCTATTTCTGCCCAGCAAACTGGGGTTCTGCACTTTCTTCCATACAGTGCCTCGAATGGAGCGGTTTCAATGCTTGAATGATAACTATTGTTATAGGAGAATTCAATTAATGGTAAGTGATCATCCCAACTTCCACCAAAGTCTATTACACATGCTCGGAGCATGTCTTCTAGAGTTTGGATCGTCCTTTCACTTTGTCCGTCTGTTTGTGGATGATATGCAGTGCGTAGGTTTAGTCGAGTTCCCATAGCTTGCTGGAAACTTTTCCAGAAATGGGAAGTAAAACGACTATCTCTATCCGAAACAATGGAGAGTGGAACTCCATGTAAGGATACAACTTCATCTACATACAATTTAGCCAGTCTTTCCATGCTAAAGGTTTCTTTCATAGGTAGAAAGTGAGCTGATTTGGTTAATCGATCCACAATTACCCAAATCGCATCATTACCTTTTCTGGTTTTGGGTAACTTAGTAACAAAATCCATTGTTATAAGTTCCCATTTCCACACTGGCATCTCTAACTGTTGTAGTAGTCCTGAAGGTTTCTGATGTTCTGCCTTAACTTGTGAACAAGTAAGACATTTAGAAACATAACTGGCTATGTCCCTTTTCATTCCTATCCACCAGAAATTCTTCCTTAAATCTTGGTACATCTTATTGTTTCCTGGGTGCATAGTGTACTTAGATTTATGAGCTTCTTCTAAAATCTTAGGTCTTAAGTCTCCCTGCTTAGGTACCCAGATTCTACTTTTGTGGAATCTCCAAATTCCATCTGCTCCTTGCTCTAATTCCTTGATTCGTCCTTTCATCCCTTCAGCATCATCCTTGATTGCTGTAGTTTGAACATTCTTCAATTGTTCCATTAAATCTATTTGTAGATTTATTCTGAGAGCACGAACCCTTCGTTGTTTTTCATAATACTTACGACTTAAGGCATCTGCAACTACATTCGCCTTTCCTTCATGATACTGAATATCACAGTCGTAGTCACTTAAGATTTCCATCCATCTCCTTTGCCTCATGTTTAACTCTTTTTGCCCAAATATATATTTTAAACTTTTGTGGTCGGTGTAGACAGTAAATTTACTTCCGTAAAGATAGTGTCTCCAAATCTTAAGGGCAAAAATTACGGCTCCTAATTCTAAATCATGAGTCGTATAATTCTCTTCGTGCTTTTTCAACTGCCTTGATGCATACGCAATTACCTTCTTGCGTTGCATAAGCACACATCCATATCCTAATTTTGAAGCATCACAATATACTTCAAAATCTTCAGTTCCTTCTGGTAAGGCTAAGATTGGTGTATGGGTTAGTTTCTGTTTCAGGATTCTAAAAACTTCTTCCTGTTTAGGTCCCCACTCAAACTTAGTGGCTTTACAGGTTAACTTAGTTAATGGTACGGCTATCTTGGAAAAATCCTTAATAAACCGTCTATAATACCCAGCTAAACCTATAAAACTTCTTATTTCCATTACTGTTTGTGGAACCTTCCATTTGGTAATTGCCTCTATCTTAGCAGGATCTACATGAATACCTTCATGATTCACCATGTGTCCTAAAAATTGTACTTCCTTTAGCCAAAATTCGCATTTCGAGAATTTGGCGTACAACTTTTCTTTTCTTAACAAAGTTAAGAGTGCATGAAGATGTTCACAATGCTCTGTCTGACTTTTGGAATAAATAAGTATATCGTCTATAAAAACAATTACAAATTTATCCAAATACGGTTTACATATCCTATTCATCATGTCCATGAATGCTGCAGGTGCATTCGTTAACCCGAAGGGCATGACTGTAAACTCGTAATGACCATACCTAGTTCTGAAAGCAGTCTTAGGTATATCTTCTTCTTGTACCTTCAATTGATGATATCCAGAGCGTAAATCTATCTTAGAAAAATATCTAGCCCCCTGTAGTTGATCAAAAAGATCATCAATCCTAGGTAATGGATATCGATTCTTAATTGTAACCTTATTCAATTCCCTATAATCGATACACATTCTCATTGAACCATCCTTTTTCTTTACAAACAACACTGGCGCTCCCCAAGGGGATGAGCTAGGTTGTATGAATCCTTTACTTAGTAATTCATCTAATTGCTTTTTCAATTCTAACATTTCTGTGGGTGCTAACCGATAAGGTGCCTTGGCTATCGGTGTAGTTCCTGGAATTAAATGAATTCTAAATTCTACTTCCCTATCTGGAGGTAATCCTGGTAAATCTTCTGGAAATATATCAGAGTATTCCGATACTACTGGTATTTCCTTTAGATCTTTTCCCTTAGTGCTAATGATTACTGAAATCATATACACTATTCCTTGTTTTCGTTCATAATTAGCAACTTTCATTACTGATATGAACTTCATGGGTTTTCGTGGTTTATCTCCTGTAATCTTAATCACTTCTCCGGAAGGTGATTGAATTTCTATGGAATTCTGATCACAAAGGATTCTAGCATGGTTGGCTACTAACCAATCCATTCCTAATACAACATCAAATTCAGCTAAATTCATCGGCAATAGTCTTGCAGAGAATTTATGTCCTAAAAGTTCTATGTTTCTTTCTTGCAACACTTTATCTATTTTAACTGAATTTCCGTCTGCGGTTTCAACAGTAAAAATCTGCCTAGTATTGGTTAAAGGTAAACTAAGAGCTTGACAGAATGAAGTATTTATAAAACTTTGGTTTGCACCAGAGTCAAATAATACTTTTGCATACACGTTGTGAACTAGGAACGTACCCGCTATCACATCCGGAATAAGTTCTGCTTCTTGAGTGGTCAGCTGAAATGCCCTAACATTCTTCTTAGTAGTTCCTTCAGTCGTCTTGGGTTTGTTATCTACTGGTTTGACCAATTTAGGACATTCTGTTTTATAATGCCCTGCTTCACCACAGTTAAAACAGATTACGGTTTTCTTTCTGCAGTTTTCTTCACGATGACCTATACCCTTGCAAAGGTTGCAGGTTAAATTACATTTTCCGTAATGCTTCCTTTTGCAATTTCTACAGAAAGGTGGATTTGAATATTGCCCTGTTCCTCTTTTCTTAAGATTATTATTATTACCCGCCCGAAATCCTTGGGTAATCTTCTGAGCTAATTCCTTTTTCCTATCTTCATCTCTTGTGCGCACCAATTCATCGGTCAGAGTGTTGGCTAATTCTACCGCATCGTCAATAGTGCGAGGTCTCGCAGCTTTAACAATATTGCGGATTTCGCTAATTAGCCCCCAAATATAGCGAGAAATAAGTACCGGTTCCGGTGAAGCCAATGTTGGTACTACTCTTGCATATTCGAAGAATGTCGAGGTATAACCACGACAATCAACATTCATCATCCGATGATTTAGAAACTTATTTGCCATCTGTTCCTTCTCATACTCAGGACAGAATTTTCTTTCCACCAAACCTTTAAATTCTTCCCAAGTCATAGCATAAGCTATTGCTCTTCCTTTTGATTGTAACACAGTATTCCACCACTCGAGTGCTCCTTCTTTGAACAGATTGGATGAATACATGACCTGATCATCTTTACCACATTTACTTATTGCAATGACTGCTTCGGTTTTCTCTAACCAACGCAGTGATGCAGTTGCTCCTTCATTGCCTGCAAATTCAGTGGGTTTACAAGCAATGAATTCTTTGAAAGTGCAACCAGGCGTTGCAGTTTTCATTTTCTTGGGTAATGGAGCTTGATGTGGTTCTTTATTCTGGTTAACATGATTATTGCCTCCATTTACACTATTACTGAAATTATCTTCAGTAATCTGTTTACTAGGAACAATTTGTTGCGGTTCGGGTGGATTCTTGATAGCAGCGACGAATGCTGGAATAGCATTGGCTATCCCTTGAGCCACAATGTTTTCGATATCTTGCCGAGTCATATATTGATTTCTTGAATGTTGTTCAGAATGATTAACTTCATTAATAGGTTCATTACCACTGTTTGCCATCTGATAATGTATATATATATAAATTTTATTAGTAACTGACAAATAATAATTATATACAAATAATCAAAAGATTTTATAATACAGATATAGGCAAAACAATCGATTTCTCGATTTCATTTATATATCTATTATAATATGCATCATTACTCACAGATATCATACAGAGTTTTATTGATTATTTACAGACTAACTTTATTAGTACTATTATACAACTATCATTTTATCTCTCGTCACTTGTTGTTAAAAACGCATTTCCCTCTCGTCGTATTTCCAAGCAATCTGTCCACCTATCTCCCTCATTCTATTCCCCATATCAAACAACTCTTCACCAAAGTGACGGAGTTCAGACATGTTTTCAGTACTCATGGGTGGATTAGGTAATGGTTCTGGATCGAATTGTGGAAGAAAAGAGTATGGATCGTTGACAATATTTTGAAATTGCCAATCGTTTGTCCACCATTCGTCCATTCCAATGGGTTGGGAGTGAACTATTGGATCTGGAATTGCTGCTGGTTCCCAATTCATAGGAAATTGGTTTTCAATAGGATAGGTAAAAAGATTTGTCTGGACAGGCTGAATCGTCTCACAGTTTTCTAACAGAAAATCTATTTCATCTTGAAAAGTTCTTTCCTGGGTTGGATTGGAACTCTCCCCGATTTCTCTCTGAGCTGGTATAGACCCTTGCCCAACTTCCATTATTACTTCTTTAGTAATTTCCTCCAATTGTATTTCTACCTCCTTATCCTTCTTTTTATCTCCAGTTTCCATTTCTTGTGGTTTGGAATTCTCTCCGGTTATGACTTCTTTTCCCTTTTTCAAAGGATTATTTATTTTGGGCAGTTTCTTAGCTGGTTTCTTCTTACGGATTTTCCTCCATCCTACATAAGTTCTTTTCTTTTGTTTTGGCTTGCTCAAAGGTGGAACCTGGAATTCTACTGGTTGTTCAACATCGGGATAGTAGCTAATATATTCTTTGGAAGCTTCGACAGTTACAGGATAAAGATTAAGATTCTGGAAATCTTCGGTTATCTCACTCATGCTGATGTAGCATATATGCAAAATGAATAAAATACTAAGTTAAAATTTACAAATAACTTTGTAATTTATTACACACAATGTACTAGTTGTTTACAAAGATACTGATAAACATACTTAGTTTTTCAAATTTTATTTATCACACAAGGTTTCTAGATTGTGAGAGTAGGGTGCTAATCTTTAAAGATTTATATTTTCTGCTACGGTGGCTAGCATATATAAATTAGTCCATTTCTTATCTAGTTTATCTTCCCAAGGTGATTTATCAATTAATTCCTGAGTTTCCCGTTTAATCCTCTTTTCTCGGATTTTCTCTTTACTTTTCTTAATAATCATTTCCCTCCTTCGAGGAGAAAGTGATTCCTCATATTGTGCCTTTCGCACGAATATTCCTTCTTCAGGAATTTCAGACTGACTTGTGGATTTGGTTTGGGATGAATTTCCTTTTTCATTAGATGATTTCTCTAATTTAAGATAGATGCTTGACAGCTTTTTCTTACCCATACTGTAACTAACAAATAATCAAATAATCAGTTAATAATACAAATAATCACATAATAGTAATTAGGATAAATTAAGTATTTCTAAATACTTAATTAGCTTAACCCAGTGGCTGTAATCAGGAAAAATTGAGTATTTCTAAATACTTAATCAGCTTAACCCAGTGGCTGTAATCAGGAAAAATTGAGTATTTCTAAATACTTAATCAGCTTAACCCAGTGGCTCTGATACCACCTTTTTCTCTGTCACGGCCCCTGACCCGGTTTGACCCGTTTCAAGAGCCGCGGGACAGAAATACTGCGGTATTGATTTAATTGAGTTTAACAGCGGAAACAGGATCGCTTAAAGCTAAAATTTTTCCCCGATTATTTTATTTCACAATTCGGGATAAAACCCCGATAATTTACAATACTATGTTTTTACTATAAAAACGTGATATTACAAAAGCATTTATTTATTTTATATTGAGCCACTATTTTAAGCTTGAAATGCTCCCCAGCATTTTTCCTGAATTACAACAGATCACCTGAAACATGTTTGAAAAAGGTTTTGTCAGCGGGAAATACTGAGTGAATCATTCTATTTACTAAAATGACACATTTGTTATAATTTACAGTATTAAGGAAGATTACAATGTTTCTGATATCAAACCAATTACCCACAGTACTTTGTCACTCGACCCATTGGCCCTTCCGTCCAATGGTGTCTGTGACTATGGTCATATCACCCCTTGGCTGCCCCAATGGTGAAGATTATCAAGTAATGTATACAAAACCCCACATACCGGCTGTAATATGGTGATTACATAAACTTAATCCCTGTAATTATAACTTTGAAATAAATAGGGTTTTGTAAATAGATTTGATAAAAAGAGAATGACTCACATTGCTGATTTAATATGATCAGAGTCTAATCTTATGATTTAGCCTTGTTAACCTAATGTAAATAACAATGCACACAAAACTGGGTTAGTAATCAATCCAGCAATTACGATAATTTATGAGATCAAATTCTCACAATGAATGTCAAAATGCAATACTTTGTCCATCGAATTAACGATGATCCGTTGAATTAACAACGAATGACAAGGTATAATACTTTACCCATCGAATTAACGATGATCCGTTGAATTAACAACGAACGATAAAGTATAATACTTTACCTATCGAATTAACGACAATCCGTCAAATTAATGACGAACGATAAAGTATAACCCTAATGTGGGCGGCATTTAAACATGCATTGGATATCTTGATCGTCGGATAAATGAATCGTAGCAGCGATTATGCTAATACCCGGTATTGTGGCAGAATTTCGAGACCCGTGTGTGTTGGTATAGTAATTTGAACGTAACTCAGTGAATATTTCGAAATTTTACGTCGTTTTTGTGCCCAGATTCCAGTCCCAAACCCCACTATTTATAGGTGAAATTTCACCCTCAGGCGGCCCGCGTAAGAATACGCTTAACCTGAAGCAGGCCGCGTGAGACCTATTTTTAGCTATAGGGTTGCCACGTTTGGCACTAGCTTGGCTGAGTTGACAGTTTTCGATAATTCCTTGTTGCCAACGTTTAAAATGGATAATCGTCCATAGGGTTTAACCCCCCCTGAGTTTTAGGGGCCCTAATCCTGATTCTGAAAATAATGAAAATTTTAGGGTTTGTTCAGAATCACTTGGGTGTCTCAATTAGGGTTTCCTTTTGGACTAATTAATTTAATAATTATGACTTTTTATGAGAGTTGTTACAATAGGTTAGTATCATAACCCTTTGAAAATATTAATGATACCCTCCCCGAGACGGCATTCCAACAACTACGTCAGGCAGAACCACGACAGTTGTTACGGAACCCTAAATCAATCGGGCAGCGTATCTATTACGAAACTGAGGTTATAATACTTACAACGGAGCAGAACCTCGCTAATTATGGGGTATAATACTTGAATATTATGCCTATGTCTTCAGAAATTCGCTTAAGAAAGAGAAGAAATGAACGAGGAATACTCAAACCCGATGCCTGCTTATATAGTTGCTGAAACTGGTACTCACGCGGCCCGCGTACTAGCCCGGGTAGGGTTTAGGTGATCCGGGTCATCGCCTAGACTCGTGCACGATGTCGACACGTGCCGGCCTATGGTGTCTCTGCGTTGTTGATCTCACGCGGCCCGCGTAAGTGTTAAGGTTAGCTTACGTGGCCCGTCTTAACTTAAAATTCCACCGAAATCAGTTTTAAGCCTTGATACCGCCCGCGTAAGGGTTGAGGTGGGTCTACGCGGCCCGCCTCATCTTAAAAATCAGATTTTATATTTTATTTTTAATGCTATACTGTATTTCGGGCTCGGTTTTCACATACGGGGTGTATTTAAAGACATATTGGGATATTTTAAAATATAACAGGGTGTCGGAAATATTCGAGAGTGTCGGTTTTATTGAGGATTGTTACATCCTCCCCACCTTGTTTTAGAGCTCGTCCTCGAGATCTACTGGAACAAGTGCATATATTTTCTTTGCATTTCAGATTCAAGCTCCTATGTATACTCAGGTCCTCTTTTGGAGTCCCACTTTACTTTGACCAGAACTAGTCTTTTATGCTTAAGGTTCTTGACTTTCCTATCTTCAATTTGTAGAGGCCTCTATATCCTTAAGAGGTACTATCAGTGATTCATCAGCTAAACACTTTTTGAGATTAGATACATGAAATACATCATGTATTCCTGCCATTTCCTCTGGCAGTTGTAGCTGATAGGTTACAGGTCCTATTCTTCTAATAATCTCAAAAGGTCCAACATACCTGGGACTTAGCTTTCCCCGTTTTATGAATCTTACTACTCCTTTCCAAAGAGAGACTTTCAATAATACTTTATCTCCTGCTTGAAATTCCAATGGCTTGCGTCGGTTATCAGCATAGCTCTTCTGTCGATCACGTGCTGCTTTCAGTCGTTCCTTGACTTGAATAATCTTGTCGGTTGTTTCTTGCACTATCTCAGGTCCAGATAGTTGCTTCTCCCCAATTTCTGCCCAACAGACTGGGGTTCGGCACTTTCGTCCATAAAGTGCTTCGAATGGTGCAGCATTAATACTTGTGTGATAACTATTATTATATGAAAATTCTATTAAAGGTAAGTGATCGTCCCAATTACCTCCGAAATCAATTACACAAGCTCTAAGCATGTCTTCCATCGTCTGAATTGTTCTTTCTCTTTGTCCATCCGTTTGAGGGTGATAAGCCGTGCTTAGTTTCAACTTGGTTCCCATTGCCTTTTGGAAACTTGACCAAAAATGAGAGGTAAATCGGCTATCTCTATCAGAAACAATTGATAAAGGTATTCCATGTAAAGAAACAATTTCATTTACATATAATTTAGCTAACTGTTCCATACTGAAAGTTTCCTTCATTGGTAGGAAATGAGCTGATTTGGTTAGCCTATCTACAATCACCCAGATTGTATCATTGCCTTTCTTTGTTTTGGGTAATTTAGTAACAAAATCCATTGTTATTAATTCCCATTTCCACACTGGCATTTCTAACTGTTGTAGAAATCCTGAGGGTTTCTGGTGTTCAGCTTTGACTTGTGAACATGTTAAACATTTAGAAACATAGGCTGCTATGTCCTTTTTCATTCCTATCCACCAGAAATTTTTCCTTAAATCCTGGTACATCTTATCATTTCCTGGATGCATCGTATATTTAGACTTATGGGCTTCTTCTAATATACGATGACGTAAGTTTCTTAATTTAGGTATCCACATTCTCTTTTCATGGAATCTCCAAATTCCATCTGTACCTTGTTCTAATTCTTTTAGCATACCTTTTAATTTTTCAGTATCTTCCTTGATTACTGATTCTTGTGCTTCTCTTATTTGATCATTTAAATCTACTTGTAGATTTAATTTAAGAGAACGTACCCTTTTTGGCTTTTCATAATACTTTCGGCTTAAAGCATCTGCCACTACATTTGCTTTTCCTTCATGATACTGGATATCACAATCATAATCACTAAGCATCTCCATCCAGCGTCTTTGTCTCATATTCAACTCTTTTTGCTTGAAAATATACCTTAAACTCTTATGATCAGTGAATACAGTAAACTTACTACCATAAAGGTAATGTCTCCAAATCTTAAGAGCAAAAATTATAGCTCCTAACTCTAAATCATGGGTTGAATAATTTTCTTCATGATTCTTAAGTTGTCTAGATGCGTAAGCTATAACCTTTTGTCGTTGCATCAATACACATCCATAACCTAATTTGGAAGCGTCACAATAGACTACAAAGTCCTCAGCTCCTTCTGGTAACGCTAGTATGGGTGTATGGGTTAATTTTTGCTTAAGGATTCTAAAGGCTTCTTCTTGTTTTAATCCCCATTCAAACTTAACAGATTTACAGGTTAGCTTAGTTAAGGGAATGGCTATTCTAGAAAAATCTTGAATAAATCTTCTATAATAACCGGCCAATCCTAAGAAACTTCTAACCTCGGTTGGTGACTCAGGGGTTTTCCATTTAGTAATTGCCTCGATTTTTGTCGGATCTACATGAATTCCTTCATGATTGACTAGGTGTCCGAGAAATTGTACCTATTCTAACCAAAATTCGCACTTTGAAAATTTAGCATAAAGCTTTTCCTTTCTTAATAAACTTAAAAGTGCGTGCAAATGCTTTGCATGATCTTCCTTACTCTTAGAATAAATGAGAATATCATCTATGAAGACGATTATGAATTTATCCAAATATGGCTTACATATTCGGTTCATCATGTCCATAAATGCAGCTGGGGCATTGGTTAAATCAAATGGCATGATAGTAAATTCATAATAGCCATACCTCGTTCTGAATGCGGTCTTAGGAATATCATCTTCATGTACCCTTAATTGATGATATCCTGACCTTAAATCGATTTTAGAGAAAAATCGAGCTCCTTGTAGTTGATCAAACAGATCATCGATTCTTGGTAATGGGTACCGGTTCTTAATCGTGACTTTGTTTAATTCACGGTAGTCAATGCACATACGCATCGATCCGTCTTTCTTTTTAACGAACAGTATCGGCGCTCCCCATGGCGACGAACTTGGCTGTATAAATCCTTTCTCTAATAATTCGTCTAATTGTTTCTTCAATTCTTGCATTTCTGCGGGTGCCAGACGATAAGGTGCTTTGGCAATCGGTGCTGTTCCTGGTATTAAATGGATTCTGAATTCAACTTCCCTATCTGGAGGTTGCCCTGGCAATTCTTCTGGAAATACATCTGAAAACTAAGATACTACTGGAATATCTTTTAAATCCTTTCCTTTAGTGTTAGTGATTATAGAAATCAAATACACTATGGAACCTTTTCTTATATAACTTGCAGTTTTTATTACAGAGATGAATTTTGTAGATCTAGATGATTTATCTCCTTTGATTGTGATCGTTTTACCTTTTGGTGAATTTACTTGTATTGACTTTTGATCACATAAAATACTGGCTTTATTGGCTATTAACCAATCCATTCCTAAAACAACATCGAATCCTGCCAGATTCATGGGATAAAGGTTTGCAATAAATTTCTGATTTAAAATTTATATTCTTGCTCCCTGCAAGATTTCAGAAATCCTAACAGTTTCTCCATTAGCTGTCTCTACTAAACATTCTTGTGGTAGTTTAGTTAATGACTGATTTAGAAATTTGCAAAATGATGTATTAATAAAACTTTGGTTTGCACCAGAGTCAAATAATACTTTAGCAAAGACATTATTAACTAAAAACGTGCCAGCTATGACATCTGGAATCATCTTGGCTTCATCTGCAGTCAGAACAAATGCTCTAGCACTTTTAGTATTCTTGTTGTTTGTTGCTGGAGCTAATTTCGGGCAATTAGGCTTGATATGACCTTGTTCTCCGCAGTTGTAACATATCCTGTTGTTAGCTTTCTTCCTGCAATCTTCTTCCTTGTGTCCCGATATTTTGCAAAAGTTACAGTATATGGAGCATCTTCCTGAATGCTTTCTTTTGCAATTCTTACAGTAAGGTGTAGAGGTAGAACCTATATTTTTCCCACGATTAAAATTTCCAGAACGAAATTCTTGTGTGAGCTTCTGGGTTAGGTTCCTCCTTTGATCCTCTTCTCGGGTACGGACTAATTCATCTGTCAAGGTATTTGCTAGTTCTACAGTTTCTTCTATAGTTTGATGTCTAGCTGCCTTGACTACCTGTCTTATCTCCCCAATTAATCCCCAGATATAACTGGAGATTAATACTGGTTCAGGTGAAGCAAGAGTTGGCACTATTCTAGCATATTCAAAGAATAATTTAGTGTATCCCTTACTATCCACACCAGTCATCCTGAGGTTTAAGAATTTGTTTGCTATCTGTTCCTTCTCATTGGGTGGGCATAATTTCCTTTCTACCTTATTCTTAAATTCTTCTCATTCCATATTGTAAGTTCTATCACTTCCTCTTAATTGGAGGATAGTGTTCCACCATTCTAGTGCTGATTTTTTAAACAGATTAGAGGCAAACAATATCTTATCTTCTTCAGCACACTTGCTTATTCTTAAGACTGCCTCAGTCTTCTCTATCCAGCGTAGGGTTGCAATGGCCCCTTCGTTGCCCGAGAATTCCATTGGTTTACAAGACCAGAATTCTTTATAAGAACAACCGTACGACACGGTTCTTCTCCTTTTGGGAATATGCATTTGAAGTACAGGTCCATTGTTCACGCTGTTTTCTGGTTCGATTGGTCGCTTACTGCTATGCTTACTTTTATTATTCGCTTCTTGAATCGTTTGAATAATAAATGGCATTGCATCTATGATTCCTTGTGCCACTATATGTTGAACGACACTATTATCCATTTGGTTTCCATTGATGCTCGGATTCTCATTAACCACGTTAATGTTACTCTGATTATCATTATTCAGATTTCCTTGATTTCCTTCATCGGCCATCTGAATTTTAAACATTTACCCCATATTAATATCACAAGATAATATTTAATATAGTTAATCACATGACACGCAATCTAGCAAAAACGTCGATCATTGCGACTTGTACTCTATTTCCATATACTATGCGTCTATTACACACTAGTACTGAAATAAAGATTACAATACCAACAGAAAGAAAATTACACTAATATTAATGGGCATCCGTACACACATATTTTATTATATTATATTATTATTACTATTATCGTCTCCTCCATCACATCACGGATATGGATTTATCCAAAAATCCATATTGCGCTCATCGTATTTCCATACGAGACGCTCTCCTACCTGTCGCATTCTCTCACTGCTTTCTAAAATTTCCTCACCAAATGTCCTAAGTTCTTGGACGTTTTCTGCACTCATTGGGGGTGCAGGTTCTAGGACTGGGTTCGGAATCTGGGGTGCGGGTTCCTGATATGGGGGTGAAAGTGCCTGAAATCGGTAAGGATCTTCTAAGATCTCCCTAATGTAGTTATCATGGTAATATGGATCTAAAGGGTCCATACCTGGGTAGGCTCCTATGTTCTGTATGGGGGTGTCTTCATCTATCGGGTAACGTTGCACAAAGTCCCTATTATCGTCCCACCAGGGGTCGTAATTTGGGTCTAGGGGGTTTGGTGCTTGTACCCTAGGGATTTCCTCTGGGTTGAAGTCATGCATCTCCACTTGGTTTTCAGGGTTTTCTATCTCCATAGGTTGGTCTGAGATTAGTGGTTGTGGGGCTACTAGTTGTTCCAGACTTGGGTTAGCAGCAGTTGTAGCTAAGATATGGAAATTGGCTAGGCTTCTATTAAGCATATCCTGTGTATGGGCATCTGTCTTTCGTTTAACGGCTGCTAAGGCTCTTTGCTGTTGCAACTTTGGCATTCTTTTCCTACGTGCAAAAGCTTCCTTACTGAACCATCCTCGTTTCTTATGAGGGAATGGCTCTTCTGACTGGGCTTTAAAAGCAAACATCCCTTCTTCCTGATCAGCAGAATATCCAGAAATGCCAGGCTGTGAAGAGGTACCTTCACTCCTAGGTGATTCAGACAACTGACGACACATGTCTGAGGGTCCTTGATCACTCATACTGTAAACTAACAAATAGTCAAATAACACAAAACACATAATTACATAAATTATTTCCTAACACAAAATTTAAATTTTAAGTGTCAGCAGAACACTTCTTTGGCTTAGACCAGTGGCTAGGCTCTGATACCACCTTCTGTCGCAACCCCCGATCCCTTATCTGTCCCGGGAACGGGCGGACGCGAATTCAGAGTTTCGGTGGTATCAGTTGGTTAATTTGGCAGCGGAAATTACATCAGGACCGTAGTTAGGAAATGTTTATCAGAGTAAAACCACCTCATTTTATATTAATAACGTGGGCAAAACCCAAGTTTCTTATTACAATACATTTATAGGGATAAAACCCTATTTTATTGAATTTAAAACATCGTCTTTTAGGTAACTTTTATAGCCACATTTTTCCCAAGCCTTCAGTGCTCTCCAGCTGGCTTTTTACTAATTGGCTGTCACATTGTGTTACCTGAAACGCGTTTTAAAAACATTTGTCAGTGGGAAATACTGATGAGTGAATCCCAATTTAATCAAGAAACATTTTATCAATTAAAACAGTATTGAGAGCGATCACATTGTTTATTTCTACACAATTACTCATTCAGTACTGTCAATCCTGACTTGTGGGTCATATTACACATTGGCTAACTCGTTGTCCAATGGTAACGTACTGTCATCCCGACTTACTACTCGCAGTAGTAAATTTTGTATACAAAACCCCAACATACCGGCAGTAATTGAAGAACTACAAAGACTCAATCACCGCTTAATCACATTGTAAAACATTTAAGGTTTTGTAAAATATTACAAAAAGGTTATCAAAAAGAGGATAAACTCACATTGCTATCTTAGACTTCGTGTAAGGGTTTCCTGGGAATAATCTATAATTTACACAAATGTACATAGGTTAGTATCATAACCCTTTGAAAATATTAATGATACCCTCCCCGAGACGGCATTCCAACAACTACGTCGGGCAGAACCACGACAGTTGTTACGGAACCCTAAATCAATCGGGCAGCGTATCTATTACGAAACTGGGGTTATAATACTTACAACGGAGCAGAACCTCGCTAATTAGGGGGTATAATACTTGAATATTATGCCTATGTCTTCAGAAATTCGCTTAAGAAAGAAAAGAAATGAACAAGGAATACTGAAACCCGATGCTTGCTTATATAGTTGCTGAAACTGGTTCTCACGCGGCCCACGTAGAAGATAAGCGGGGCTTACGCGGCCCGCGTACTAGCCCGGGTAGGGTTTAGGTGATCCGGGTCATCGCCTAGACTCGCGCACGATGTCGACACGTGCCGGCCTATGGTGTCTCTGCGTTGTTGATCTCACGCGGCCCGCATAAGTGTTAAGGTTAGCTTACGCGGCCCGTCTTAACTTAAAATTCCACCGAAATCAGTTTTAAGCCTTGATACCGCCCGCGTAAGGGTTGAGGTGGGTCTACGCGGCCCGCCTCATCTTAAAAATCAGATTTTATATTTTATTTTTAATGCTATACTGTATTTCGGGCTCGGTTTTCACATACGGGGTGTATTTAAAGACATATTGGGATATTTTAAAATATAATAGGGTGTCGGAAATATTCGAGAGTGTCGGTTTTATTGAGGATTGTTATAGATGGCTATACGACCCATTTGAGTGGGTATTTCATCCTTATAATATGATCGTATGAATGTACAAACTGACAAAAAAATGATTGATCTGCTAGTGATATAACCATATGACCCGTATCATCTTATTTTGCATGTTTATACGGTCCATATATGAAGTGACAAATTCCCTACTAACCATTGTTATGGATGGTATATAGATAACAATCCTTAAAAGAATGAGTGGAGGAAGAGCATTCACATCCTAGCCACCAAAATATGTGAGAAGATGTTTTCATATTATAAACGGTGTAAAAGGTGGTTGTGAGTGGAGGAGTAAGAAAATGTTAGTGTTCATCTGTATATTTTAGCGGACACTCTTCACCCTCTATAATTTTTTAAATATATTTTGAAAGTGGTTGTGAGTGAAAGTGAGAGAAAATGTAATGATAAATGCTTTGGCTGCGCGGCGAGCTTCCCGGGCAGTGGACCTTATGAGTAGCCTTTCGCAACTCCGAGACCCGCAAAGTGAGCTTCTCCTGCTGCGCTCTTGCATGGGTGTCGCCAAGCTCCTTTTTGGTCTGCGAACTTGTCAACCTGTGTTTGTAAAGGAGGCGGTATCCTTGTTCGATAAAGGGCTACGGGGGGCTATAGAGGACATTGTGGTGTGTGGGGGTCCGTTTTTTGGGGATTTTCAGTGGCGGGTTGCTTCTCTGCCCTGTAAGATGGGGGGGCTGGGGCTTCTATCGGCCATGGATGCCTCCATTTACGGTTTTGTTGCCTCGCGAGCTCAATCGTGGGGGCTGCAAGATCACATCTTGCGCGAGAGTGGGGTTGTTGGAATGGATGGGGATTATGACATGGCTCTGGGGGAGTTGCATAGACACCTCCCGGATTTGGATATTGGCAGTTTCGCTAACAGGGACACCGCCCCACCGAAGACCCAGAAGACTTTGGCGAGTGCTCTGTTTTGTCGTATCGCTCAGAATATTGGATCAGATTTCTGTACGACCCCTCGTCAGAACGCCGTCCTAGAATGCTTGCGGGGCCCCCACGCCCAAGATTTTCTATCGGTCATCCCCATCGAGGGCTTAGGCCAAAAGATGTCAGCCGTTGAATATCGTGCTATCTTAAAATATCGGCTCATGATTCCTATGTTCCCTGATGATGAGCAATGCCCGATTTGCCGGAAAGCTTGCTTAGACCAATTTGGGGAGCATGCCCTGCACTGTAAAGAACTGCCAGGTTTTAAGTATAGGCACGACTGGGTGCGTGATGTCTTGGGGGACATCCTCAAATGGGCGGGGATCTCGGTGAAGAAAGAAGCCCCCGTAAACTTTTTGACAGATCCGAGGGAAGGAAGATCCACATTGCGCCCCGCGGACGTTTTAGTTTTCGGGTGGGATGCAGGTAAACACGCTTGTGTTGATCTTACCGGGGTTTCCTCCCTTGTAGGCTTTCGGGATACAGGTTTTGTCCCTGGTCAGGCGATTGCAAAGGCGGCAGCAAAGAAAATGGACAAACATGCCAAAGCCTGCGAGGATAATCAACATTCCTTTATCCCTTTTGCCTTTGATACCTTTGGCTCGCTAGCCCCAGAAGCCATCAGATTTCTTGAACGGGTCCAACGGGTTGTTCACAGCAACATTTCGTCTCCTAGAGATCGAGGTTTCGTTTTTACTAGGTTAGGTTTCGCTATTCAAAAGGGGGTAGCGGCGCAGCTTGTTGCCCGCTTACCGGCTATCTTGGTGTAATTTGTTTGGCCTTATATATAAAATATATTTCTTCGCTTGGAATTTAAAAAAAAAATTGAAAGAAGAGAGAAAAAATAGTTATTTTTAGTATAATTATAAGGTAAAGAATGATTGATAGAATGTGAATGCTCTAACACGTTTGATATATTTGATGAATGGACAAAGCATAAGAAAGGTGAAATAACAAAAGGAAAAAAGGACATGCATTCAAGCAAGTAACATGCACATCCATTAAAATAATCAAACACCATTAATTAAGAGTACACAAGGTTCATGCCCACGTGCGCTATAGAGTGTTAAATTGCACATATGGACGCTTTAAACTGTGGAAAAAAACTAACGTTCTCAAAAGTTTATACAAACCTACCCTCACGAGAGAAGACTATATTGGAAAAATCCAAAATAAATATAAGAAAAATAAAGTAGGGGTGCAAAGGAGGCAAGCAGCTCGCTAGCTACTCGAGATCAGCTCAAGAAAAAACTTGAAATGAGCCGAGCTTGAGCCTAAAATAAAACTCGTTTGTTTATTGAGCCTGGCATGTGAAACTCGTCAGGCTCGTCGAGCCTTAGTGTAACGAGCCGAGCTTATATAAACTTGTTTACAAGCCAAGCCTGAACCTAAAAATAAGTTTGTATAGTAAACGAGTCCGAACCAGAGCTTCACTTATCGAGCTCGCGATCCCAAAAGAGTTTATTATTTATATTGTTTAATTTAATATATTACTTAATAGATAATAAACGAACCGAGCTCGAGGTCCAGCTCTCATAAGTTAATCAAGCTCGAGCTCAAGCCTGGTCAAGTTTGGGGTCGGCTCGGCACATATGCACCGCTAAAAAAGTTAAAAAAACATTGATACTTGTACATTCGTGTTTCGATAACTTATACGTTATCACACACTACACCGTTTTAAAGAAAACATAGAATATACATAAAATAAACATATGTCGTAATGGTACTTTCAAAATTTAATATAACATCATATTTTATTTTATTTTAAAAGTTATAAGAGATATTAAAACAATGTGAATGTGGCATGTGTTATAAATCTTATTGGGTAGAAAAAAGAATAAATAAAAATGAACTATAAAGCTCAATGGTGTAATAGGTAATTGTGGAAGGGGCCTAACTGTAAGTTCATGAGGGTTGAAATTGTAACTTAAGAAAATAATGCATTGATTGGCTTGTATTATGTGGTTTTTTTTGTCTACTGGCTATGGCTATGGTGGAACTGGTAAAACTTTTTTATAGAAGACATTGCCTGCATGTATAAGATCAAAAGGCCAAATAGTATCGAATGTTGCATCAAGTGGAGTTGCTTTATTGTTTTCTGGCGATAGGACGACACATTCAAAATTTCATATACCTTTGTATCTTAATGATGATTCATTGTGTTTTATTAATACTGGTAGTGACATTGCTCATCTACTCAAGGAAACAAAATTAATTATATGAAATGAAGCTCCAATGGTTCATAGGCATGCTGTCAAAGCGCTTGATCGTACTATGAAAAACATTTTCAAAACAAATACTTCTTTGAATCCTTCAATGCGATTTGGAGGTAAGGTTATCATTTCGAGAGGTGATTTGATGCAGTTTCGCGTGTGATCAAATGGCTCAAGATCAATTGATTAATCAAAGACGATAAATGAACCAAAGGTTCCAAGAACAACGTTCTTTCTATTCAATAATCAACAAAAACTCCCTTACAATGAACCCTAGAGATCCTACTTATAGGATAAAAATTATAATTCAAAAAGGAAACTAAATAAAAAAAAAGATTAGGAAATCAAAATTCAAATAATTAAAAGATAATATTGATGCTCCGCATCATGATTTTAGGCAAATTCTACCAGTAGTTCATATTGGTAGTAGACAAGATATTGTGAATGCGTCCAATTTGTTCTTTACACGTTTGGAGAACAAGTAAAGTGCTTCAATTAACTAGAAACATGAGATTGACTATTGGCAATAAAATTACTGAAAAGATCGAGTCTTTTGCAAACTGGCTAATTGATTTAGGTGAAGGGAATATTGGTGGTATCAACGATGGTGAGGCAACTACTGATATTGATGAAGATCTTATCATTCGGGAATTATTAGATCATCTACAAAGTTTAATTGATTTCGTGTATCCTTCGATTATTCATCGTTATAAATGTGAAAATTTCTTCCGTGAAAAAGAAATTCTTGAGCCTACAAACGAGGTAATTCACGAAATTAATGACAGATTCCTACAAGTGTTCCCATGAAATTTAGTAGAGTATTTAAGTACAGACAATTTGTGTGAAACAGAGAAGCCTAACAATCGCACACAACAAAACCTATACTCTCCTGACGTTCTTAATGGTCTAAAAATTTTGATATGCCAAATCATAGCTTGGTATTAAAGGTTGGTGTACCTGTAATGTTACTTAGTAACATCGATCAACAAAATGGCCTTGGTAATGGTACGAGACTAAAAATTATTTTTCCTGGGAAACGAGTAATTGAGGTTGAAATTATATCTAGTGGGATAATAAGGTTTCGTACATACATTCCACATATCATTTTGACACCTTCCGACAATAAAATTCCATTCAAGTTTCAATGTCGACAATTTCCGATATTGGTAAGTTTTGCAGTGACAATAAACAAGAGCCAAGGTCAGTCTTTATCTAGGGTTCAGTTGTATCTGAAATACCCAGCCTTCACACATGGACAATTGTATGTAGCTATGACAAGTGTGAAAAGCAAAGCCGGTTTGAAGTTGCTAATAATAGATAAGGATGACAATGTTACCAATAAAACGTATAACGTTGTGTATCTATGAATCACTCCAGTATGGTGTTAAATTATTGATTTACTTTGTATTACAATTTACAATTTTAAAATAATTTCGTATGTTTCTTATTTATTGATCATTCACGATATGTTCCTTTCCCAAGCCCGTGTATCACACGGGTGCTAAACGTAGTTTTATGTATAATGCAATTTCTATGTTATTCTAAATCTACTTTACCTTTTATTTTAGGTATTACTTATTTACTTATATTAATTAGTTAAATACGTTTTGATAATTTAAGTAATTACACAAATAGAAAATATGGTGATATCTACTCGTCCCTTGTTTTTATGTTAATTTGTGGGTTCTAAATAAAAATAAGCTAATCCTTTAATTAATTATAAAAAAATAAAAATATAGAAATGAACATTAAAAATCATACAATTAACGCCCGCTTGCGGTGTGCGCATATAATGTATATATGCGTGGGCCATCGGGTGGCAAAAGTGAAATTGCACTAATTTTAATGTTATTCGTGAAAATAATGTTAAAAGTGTCGAACGGTTGATCATGCATCATGTGGTGGTGCTGATAGCTAAAGGACATGGCGATACATACACTAATTGGCCTTTGTCCTGATTGTTGAGTGTCATGTGTCTTATGTCCAAGGCTTGATGCAAAGCTACTATCGAGCCGGAGGTCTCATTGGAAGCAACCTCTCTATTCCTTCGGGGTAGAGGTAAGGTTGTCTACATTTTACCCTCCTTAGACCCTACCTTAGCTTTGCTATTGATAGGATTTGCTGAGTATGATGATGATGATGATGAGTTTTACCAATTAAGTGATTAAATGGTTTTGCCTAGAACGAGAAAACAAGGAAACAATATGAATGAAAGAGTTAATGCATTTGCTATTGTAATTAAAGCGATATTGAAAGTTTGTGGACTAATTGGTTTCTTGTGAATTGATTTTCTTGTAGGTTGCCGGTTGGCCGTACGAGGATTACTAAAGAAATATTAAATAGGCTTCAAGTGCATTAAAGAGGGTTTGTTGTTGGCTTCATGATTTGCTAAAAAATAAGAATACAAGAAAGGTTAAATGAACGCAAGGCCAGGCCCACTTCATTAGTAGCTAAATTGTTTTTTTTAAGTAACTTTCATTAATGAAACCGTCGACCCAAGCCAGGCCGACATCACACAACAAACAACAAGACAAGATTACATATTTACAAAAGAGCACCACTCTCCCCATCCTATCTCTTTAAACTTAGATCTATTCGAAAACCACATGAAACCCAAGACCTTAACTTCACTGATGATGTTTTCAATCTTTATCGGAGTATTCGAAAACTTAGCATTATTCCTAGCATGCCAAAGATTCCAACATACAACCATTATGATGCCTTGAACCGCGACTTTCTTCTTCTCCGATGCCCTGAGATCTTTATATATGAGGAACAAGTCTTTAAGCGAAAAAAGATAAATACTAGGAATCTTGCACCAAGTACTAATGCTATTCCAAACAATCGCAACCGTATTACACGCAATGAATAAATGTTGAGCCGTTTCTTCGCTCGAGTTACAGAATGGACACGCGGAGTTGTCTTGTCAACGAAAACATTCCTTTTTATAAGAGCCTCCGCTGTCGGGATTCTGTCCATTCCAGTCCTCCAAACATGAATATTACACTTCGCGGGTACCCAATTACACCAGTCTAACACGAAACCGAGATCATGGTCGTCAACTGAGCATGGTTGCTTAGGTTGATGAACTAGATAAATTGTTTGAATGATTAACTTTTGGTTTTGAATGAATGTGTTGATTTACATGTTATACCTTAGAGAACCTATTCTAAATAATTGTGTGTTGGTGTTGATTGGTTTAATAATATATTTGTTGACTCCGTTGTTCTAAAAACTAAAAATATACTTTAGAGCCGAGAGTCAGTCTAGGTTGTTAATCTTTCACTCTAGATATTGAAGGTGAGAAATCTAATTCAAGTTTAATAATTAGATTTACCCTTGCTGATGCAGTTTATCTGCGCTTATTCCATTTTTCCCTTGCTGGTTGAGCTGCAATTTGGTTCGACAATTTGCCTTAGAATCCTATCACTACATGGGAGATCCTGAAATCTAAATTCTATAAAAAGTACTACCCTCCATCTAAGGCTGCACGCCTTCGAGACCATATTCCTTTGTTCCGTATGGATCCCGATGAGCCTTATTCCATGGCATGGGAGCGATTCCAAACCTTGCTTTGCAAGTGCACCCATCATGGTCTTTCTAAATGGGCTCTAGTGGAGAAATTTTCTAGTGGTCTCACTCCCGACACTCAACTGATGTTTAACACTGCCGCTGGAGGGTGTATCATGGATAAAAAGGATCCAACTAAGTGTGAGGTCATGTTTGAGAGTTTCACTATGGTCGGCCAGTAAAGCGATCCCACGAGGAATTCCATTACTTCTACTAGGATCACCTCCACTACTAGAGCTGTGTATCAGGTCACCCTGACACTAGTTTATTTGCTGAGATAGAGGCATTGAGGGGGGAGATGAAGATGAAGGATCACAAGTGTGAGATATGTCGAGGATGACACGAGACAGCTGATTGCCCTGTAAGATCACAAGAGGATGTCGACTATATTTCCAACCCGAACCATTTCCAAAATCCTTCATGTAACAACTCTTATAATTTGGGTTAGAAAAATCAATCCAACTGGAGGTCGGGGGAAACCCACCAAGGTTCCAATAACAACCTTTGAGTGGATCATGATCAGGTACTAAGTTTAAGGAGCCGAAGGACATTCTACTTGCTCAAAGTCAACATTTGAAACAATATATGGCCTTCAATAATCAGCGACATAAGGAGCACGATCGTATGTTTAAAAATTAGGGAGCTTCACTACAGAATTTGGTGAGGTTGATGGGAGATATGGCAAGACATTTACAGAAGAATCCACCAGGTGGTTTACCAGGTAACACCGTACCTAATCCTAATCCTAATGCTCATGCCAAAGCTGTCATGACTTGGAGTGACAGATGGGCCACAATTGATCAACCGACAGTAGGTGAGGAGATAGAGATGGAGACTTCCACTAGCGAAGTACAACCCAGGCTAGCCCCAACAAGTATTGCACAGTCTAGTAAGTCTCAGTAGAAGAAGGAGCCAATTCGTGATTATTCATCTAATTCTTTTCCAGGAAGATTCAAGAGAAAAAAGGAAGCAGAGCAGTTATCTAGATTCTTATGTTTGGTTAAGTAGCTCCACATTAATCTTCCTTTCGTAAAAGCTCTAGCGCAAATGCCTAAGTATGCCAAATTCCTGAAGGACATTCTTGGTAATAAGAAGAAGTTGGAGGAGTTATCACATGTGTCTTCGAGTGAGGAGTGTTGTTGGCTCATGCAACCAAGCCTGAAGAACAGATGATTGGAAAAGCCAAAACTGGTTCTCTAACAGTTGATCACAATAAGCAGAGCATGTTCTATTCTTCTCCCAATGGTAGTGATTTGCTATCAGCTGATGGTTTCTAAGAACTGATATTCTCAACAACTGTTAAGCCAAAGAACTGCTGAAGACATAAAGACTGAAGCTCTAACGATTGTTGATTCTCAAGTACTGTTGAAGAATAAAGCACTGCTAACTCAAGGTTTGATCACCCTTTGAAGAAAGCACTGATCACTCAACATCAGTGCTTAGGCTACAATAGTGGAAGTTGCATCAGTGTTTGTATTATCAGTGTCTATTGTAATCAGTGTTTAGATATATCAATTGTTAGATGTCACTGTCTAGGTGACGTCAGCTTAGATGCTCAGTGGTTAGATTTGTACTATAAATAGAACAGTACCTGTACTGTTCTATTAGCTCTTGGCACACACTCTCATTCTGTAAGAAATAACTTTGAGCTCAGGCTGAGGGGGAGATTAGTTGCATGCATGCATAGTTGATATTTGTAATTGATATAATCATTCGACTAATGGAAATCATGTTTGCTTAAAGCTTTTCTTCTGTGATTGTGTTTACATAGTTTGATTATCATTTCCGCTGCAATTACATCTCTGTTCTTTCATCTTATATCATTCACAATTTAACAAACAAACATAATCTAAGAAACTAAGATCCTAACAATTGGTATCAGAGCTTTGGACAGTCAAATTTGATCTAACAATCATTTTGACGTAAAAGTTCAGCTCGAATTTATTGATACTTCAGTTGTTCATATTTTGTTGAAAAACAGAGTAAGGGGTAATCACGTATAAAGGTTGATTATTCAAGATCTATAAAACAACCAGAATGACGTCACATTCACAGGATTCTCACAACACAGGAACACTCTTTAAACCACCTATGCTTGTCAGATCCGAGTATAATATCTGGCAACATAGGATAGGTCACGTTTTGGCTCAAAAAAACACCGGATGTTGGAAGTCGGTCATATTTGGACCGCACGTTCCAATGGTGCTTAGTGCTGAGGATCCCAAAAGATTTGTGCCTAAAAGCCTAGAAAATTATTCTGAATAAGATTATCAAAAAATTGAATTAGATGCAAAGGGTTTTAGAATAGTAGCTTCAGCTCTTCCAAACGATATTTATGCTAGACTGTTACATTGTAACAATGCCAAAGAGCCGTGGGATGCACTTAAGGAACAATTCGGTGGTACAAAGGAAGTGATTGAAAATAACAGGGAGGTTTTGAATCAACATTATGAAACCTTTTGCCATGTGAAAGGAGAATCACTAACACAGCAGTTTGAATGCTTTAGTTGTCTTATTAGTGAACTGAAACTTGTTAATGTTGAATTGGCTAAATCAACTCTAAATAGTAGGTTTCTTAGGTCACTACCTGAAAAATGGGACACAACTGCTTTTGTAACCAGAAATTCCGTTGGATTCAAAGAACTAACACTGACCCAACTTCATGGTCGACTCCTCACTTATGAGAGAGAGTTGAACCAGAAAAAGAAGTTACAGGAGTCTGGAAAGGTTGCTGATGATTACACCTTCGGTAATACAACACTTCTGGGTCAGGAAGAATCTGTTGGTAGTACGGATCAGAGTTATGATCATTATATTGACATAGCTGCTGGTGGAGCTTTTAACAACTCTGATTCTTACTCATCAAATTATGCTTTTACAGCAAATGGAGAAAACCAGAATTCTGACAACTTGTCCTTTGAACTCAATGATCTTCAACATTTTAATCCAACTGATCTGGAAGAAATGGACATTCTGCACCAACTGACACTGCTGAGTGTAAGAACCAACAAGTTTTATAAGATAACAAGAAGAAAATTTCCAGGGTTACATGGGAACTTGAAAGTAGGGTTGGATAAATCAAAGATAAAGTGTTACAAGTGTAATAAGCTAGGTCATTTTGCTAGAGAGTGTAGAAGTCAAAATAATGGACCAATTATCACACATCCTAGTCCTAGACCTCAAAACACACAAAACACTGTCCATTATTCCCATTATACCCCTGCTGCTCATATAAACACTGCTCATTATGCACACCGTGTAACACCTGTTCCAGTACAATATGTTCAAACCACTATTCCTCAAATTCAATATGTCCAAGCCCTTGTCTCTCAGGTCCAAGTGCAACAACCTGCACCACAACATGCTGCATAAACATCTGCTCCAGCAGAGGCCAGTTAGCAAAGCATCTTTACCCAAGGCTTTGTTGATTGGAGTAGCATGCCTGATGAACTATCTGATGAAAACTTTGCTCTATTAGCTAAGAATGATGCTCTTGTTGATGAACTTTGCTTTGCAGCTTTAGAGTCAATTCCAGAAGGGCTGGAAACTGAAGAAGAAGAATCCAGTGCTGAAATAGTGGATCAAATAACTGAAGCAGTGGTTACTGCTGTAGTTGGTGAGGAGCTGTTGAAGAAGAAATCAGAACCACTGATAGAACCTCTGTCTGACCCATGGTGTGTTGATAAAGAAGAGAAGAATACCAAAGCTTATGAAGATGTATGTGACTGTGCCATGATGGTTGCAGCTAAGGTATCACCTCAGGTCCTAAAAAACTTATGTTCAGACAAATGCATCATAGCATTTGCTAATGTTAAAGAGGTGAATGAACACCTTAGAGATAAAATTTTGAAAGATGAGGTACAATTTGAAAAATCTGTAAAAGAATTGAAGAACAAATTGTCACAAAAGGATAATGAGATCTACAGCCTTAGGCATGAACACAGCATAACCAAGGAACAGCTCCAAGCAATGATAGAAAAATATCAAGCTTGTAAAAAGAGTTGGAATCCACCCAAATCACATGTGAAAAATGGGTGGAATCCTGCAAAGGTTATGAGGTAATGTTGGAGAAACAGATCAAAAGCAATGTTAAATTTGGCATTGGTTTCAGGAAAAATGACCAAGTTGAAAACACTGTTGTAAATGAGTCTGTTCAAAACACTGTTGAGATAATACCAACAAAAAAGGATGGTCAAGAAATAAAACTAACTGATAAAAATGGTAACAAAATCACTCTTGAAAGACCAGAGGGGTCATCAACCTTTGAGGAGATTGAAAAATATCAATTCAAACCCACCTGGTCAGATGAGTGTGACGTCCTTCAAAATTTCAAACCAATGGATTTTTCCACAATGGATGGTGTAAAAGCTCCTAAGGCCAAGATTATTCCTCTTAAAGACATTCCAACAATGGTTCAAAACTCTGTTGCAAAAGAAGTTGAAAAGAGGAAGAAAAGAGAAAAAGTTAAAAATCTGTTTTGTGACTTTTGTGAAAAGAAAAATCATTTAACAAAAGATTGTTTTCACTTAAAAGCCTATGACATTAACAAAACAAGCATCATTAAGCCTGCAAAAAGTTGCACCATCTGTGGAAAATCAAACCATCTTGCTCATGAGTGTGTGTACCTCAAAACTTTTGAGGTTAAAAGAAAAGAGTACACTTCAAAAACACCCATGAGTTCATCAAAACAACCTACCATAAAACAACAACCATTTGTGTCTGTCCAAACAACTGTTACAAAACAGTTGAACAAAAACTCTGCTCCAAGAGATGTTCAAGTGACAGATGCACCACCTGCCAACCAATTCCAAAAAAGAAAAGGTCAACCTCCATACCAAAGGGTCCCACATGTTTATGAGATTTACAAAAAACCTTCTAAACCAAAAGTGAACAGGCACCCCTTTGTGTATCAACATTTGACAGGAAATGGCCCACAACAGTGGTTAGAGAGAAATGCTTCAAAAGCTGTTCAAACCCCTGAGCTAACCACTGTCCATGTTCCTGGACTTGATTATGACACTGTTGTGACCCCATCCAAAGCCTTATTGGCTTTGGAGACCCTCCTGAACTAATTGTTTACTTGATGTGCAGGGAGCTTCTGCATGCTTAGGTAGTCTTTGGTATGTAGATAGTGGAGGCTCCAGGCACATGACTGGATGTAGAACCCTACTCAAAGAATTCAAAACTCATGGAGGGGTGATATATCTTTTGGTAACAATAGCAAGGGAATGGTGCTGGGGTCTAGAACAGTTCAGTCTGGAAAAGTCAAGTTTGAAAATGTCAATCTCATTGACAATATAAAATTCAACCTCCTTAGTGTCTCACAAATGAGTGACAAAGGCTATGGGTCATTCTTTACTAAGGAGAGTTGCAAGATTGTTGGACCAGAAATGGTCAAAAAGATTGAAGAAATAATTGCCAATGGAAAAATTCAACTTGTTGCTCAAAGGAGTGGCAATGTCTATGTAGTTGATTTGTCAAAAGAGAGTCCCATGACTGATGCCTGTCTGTTCTCAGCTGCCTCTAATAAAGAGATAGAATTATGGCACATAAGATTAGGGCACACAAATCTCAAGACAATCACTGCTTTGTCAAAACAAGGCCTTGTAAGAGGTCCTCCACCAAAATTGTTTACTTGTTCTGAGCATTATGTTTCCTGTTTAAAAGGCAAACAACATAAAAACTCATACAAGTCAATTGAAGAGTCCAAAATAACCAAGTGTTTGCAAATGCTGCACATGGATTTGTTTGGCCCAGTAAAAATCATGAGTTTGAAAAAGATAAGATACTGTTTGGTAATTGTAGATGATTTTCTAGGTTTACATAGACTTATTTCTTACATTCTAAAGATGAGACTGCAGGCATTTTGCAAGACTTTGTCAAACAGGTTGAAAAGCAATTTGACTTGCCAGTAAAAGTCTTTAGGAGGGACAATGGCACATAGTTCAAAAATAGAGAGTTAGATGAGTTCTGTGTGTCAAAAGGGATTGTAAGGCAGTACAACATCCCAAGAACACCATAACAAAATGGGGTGGTTGAAAGGAAGAACAGAACATTAATTGAAGCTGCCAGAACAACGCTAGCATATTCAGGTTTACCCTTAACTTTTTGGGCTGAAGCTGTAAACACTGCTTGCTATGTGTAGAACAGAGGTTTGATCAAACCCATGCATCAAAAGACTGGCTATGAAATTCTGTATAAAATCAAACCACTGATCTCATACTTCAAAATCTTTGGCTGCCCTTGTTTTATCTTAAACCTAAAAGATTCAATTTCAAAATTTGCAGCCAAAGTAGATTGTGGTTATCACCTAGGATACTCAACCACTGCCAAGGCCTATAAAGTGTTTAACACAAGGACTAGGTGTGTAGAAGAGACTTTGAATGTAAAGTTCAATGAACTTTCATCACCGAAAATCCCAGCAAATCCTGTTGAATTGTTTGATCTTGATAAATTTACTTTTGAAGATGTGTCTATTAAGACTAACCCTGCAGGTACATCACAATCTCCACCAGATAATGGATATGAAGTTGTAATTCCACAACAGAAATTCACATCCATCACCAGAGCACCAAATGTTCAAAACAGTTGTCAAAGCTCACCCACTGCTGCATCAACAGTTGTTGACCAAAGTAGCCCTTCAACCTCTACCATCCCACCTTCAACCACTGTTGATAAAAATATGACAACAGTGGATAAAAATCAACACTATGACACACCCATTCCTCCTATCCCTCCACCTCCATTTCAAACAGTTGTTGGATCATCAAAGTCACCAACAGTTGTTAGCTCAGATGATTCACATATGCAACCTTCACCCTTTAATGCCATTGTTTCATACAAGGGTGATCTGATCTTCCTAAAGTCTCATCCACCAGACCAAATCATTGGCAACATCAATGAAGGGGTTCTCACCATAAGTCAATCCCAAAACATTTGTCTTTTTTGCTGGCTTTCTATCTCTCCATCAATCAATCAAGTACCAAGAGGCACTGAAAGACAACAGTTGGGTAGAAGCTATGCAAGAAGAGCTCCAACAGTTTAAAAGACAACAATTATGGAAACTTGTACCACTGCCAGAAGGTGTGAGTCCTATTGGCACAAAGTGGGTCTTCAAGAATAAAACTGATGAAAGGGGAATTGTTGTCAAGAATAAAGCTAGGCTTGTGGTTCAAGGTTTCAGTCAGGAAGAGGGCATTGACTATTATGAAACTTTTGACCCTGTAGCAAGATTGGAAGCTATTAGATTGTTCTTGGCCTTTGATGTCAACCACAACATCAAGGTGTTTCAGATGGATATCAAATGTGCATTCCTCTATGGTAAGATTCAAGAAGAGGTATATGTTTGTCAACTTCCTAGCTTTGAGGATCCATTTAATCCAAATCATGTCTACAAGCTAAACAAAACTTTGTATGGCTTGAAACAAGCACCTAGAGCCTGGTATGAAACTCTCTCCACTTTTCTAATCTTTATTGGCTTAACAAGAGGCAAAATTGACAAAACACTGTTTTTAAAATGGAGAGGAAAAGAGTTGATGATTGTCCAGATTTATGTGGATGACATCATTTTTGGAAGCACATGTAACAAAATGTGTGAAGAGTTCAGAAAACTCATAACAGCTGAGTTTGAAATGAGTGCAATGGGTGAACTACAGTGTTTTCTTGGTCTTTAAGTAAAGCAACTGCAAAATGGTACTTTCATTCATCATAGCAAATATGCTAAAGAACTTTTGAACAAATTTTAGATAAATGATTGCAAACCATGTAGTACACCCATGGCAACCACCAAGCTAGTCATAACCGATGAAAAGGATGTTTTGGTTGTTCAAACCTTATATAGAAGCATGATTGGTTCCTTGTTGTACCTAACTGCATCTAGACCAGACATCATGTTTGCAACATGTGTTTGTGCAAGATCCCAATCAGTCCCTAGGAAGTCTAACCTCATAGCTGTGAAAAGGATATTCAGATACATAAAAAGTGCTCCCACACTTGGTATCTGGTACCCTGCTAATGGGAATGTTAAGCTTTCAGGTTTTTCGGATAGTGACTTTGCTGGCTGTAACACAACAAGGAAATCCACATCAGGAGGTGCCAATTTCTAGGTGATTGCTTAGTATCTTGGTAAAGCAAAAAGCAAGCAGCTGTTTCAACATCCATTTCTGAGGCAGAATATATTGCTGCTGCAAGTTGCACAGCCCAACTGTTGTGGCTTCAAAATCAACGGTTGGATTTTGGTATAACTGCTTTAAAGACACCTCTCATGTTGGATAGTCAAGCAGCTGAAAATATCATCAAAAATCCAGTTTCACATTCAACCACCAAGCACATTGACATCAAACATCACTTTGTGAAGGATTGCTATAAAAAAGGTTTGATTTCTCTGCATCATGTTCCAACTAAGGATCAGCTGGCAGATGTGCTAACAAAAGCATTAGACACATCCACCTTTGAAAGCTTGATCTCTAGAATTGGCATGCTTAACATGGAATAACAAGCAAAATCTTGTTTTTCTATGAATAAAAAGCATTAAAATGTTTTCAGAAAATCAAAAATCCATCCTTAAAAATAGTTAAAAATGAAAATTTTCATTAATCCTTAAAAGTCTGTCATAACCACTGATTGGTTCAAACATCTAATTGTTGAAAATCTTCCACTGCTGATAGACAACCTCTGTTTCCTCATTCTCATTGTTAAGCATAGTTGACCAAACATCAGTGCTTCAATCACTGATGACTATCCACTGATAGTTAAAATCAGCCACTGCTCTCATTTTTCACAATTGCCAACCACTAATATTGTCCATCAATGGTTTCCTAAACAACTGTCTTCCACCTTCCATCAGAGGTTGTCACATGGACAATTCTTAGCCGTCCGATCTTTGTAACCGCTACCATGTCAGCATTCACTTTTTCACCCTTATAAAAACCCTGATAAACCCCAAACAGAGTTTTTGCTGCCGTATCGAATTCAAAATTCTTTCAAAAGCGGTTTCCATCTCTCATTCATCATCTTCCTTCATTCGTAATTTTTCAAAATCACAATGGCTCTCACTCTCAAAAACCCACACAATTACCTTTGTACACTTGAGAAAATGAGTAAAAACAAAAGATTTCCATTCCATCATTAATGCTCTCTCATCCTCAAAGTATAAAACTTTGTTGACCTGCAATGCACCCATCTACCACGATACCTGTCATAGCCCCCGGCCCGGTTTGACCCGGTCCAGGAGCCGCGGGACAGAAAATCCCGTGGTATTTATTTAATTGAGTTGACAGCGGAAGATTTTAACAGGATCTGTTTAAAACTGAAAATGCCCGATTATTTTATTCCATAATTTGGGATAAAACCCCGGTAATTTACAATAAGGTGATTTCACTGGGAAATCTTTATTTTTACAAAACATGTTTCTTTATTTATATTGAGCCACTTCCTTAAGCCTGTAGTGCTTCGCGTCACTTTTCCTAGATCACAACAGATCACCTGAAACATGTTTGAAAAAGGTTTTGTCAGCGGGGAAATACTGGTGAATCATTCTTTTTACTAAAACGACGCGTTGTTATAATTTACAGTATTAAGAGCGATTACAATGTTTATACATATCAACCATCTACCCACGGTATTGATCACTCGACCATCTATTGGCTACCTCGTTGTCCAATAGTGTCTGTGATTATGGTCATATCACCCCTTGGCTAACTCATTGTCCAATGGTGACGGTTATCAAGTATTGTATACAAACCCCACATACCAGCTGTAATTTGGTGACTACAAAGACTTAATCCCTGTAATTATAACTTTGAAAGTAAACATGCTTTTGAAATCAAATTTGATAAAAAGAGAATGACTCACTTTGCAGATTTAATATGGATAGAGCGTAGCCTACTGATTAGCCTGATAACCTAATTTAAATAACATGCACACAAACTAGGTTAGTAACTAATACAACATTTACGATAACTCACGAGATTGAAACCCTCACAACGAATGACAAAATGCGATACTTAAACATCCATTGAATTCACGACGAATGACAAAGCATAACCCTAATTTAGGCAGCACTTAAACATCCATTGGATCGATTTCTATCGATCAGACATTAAATCGTAGCAGCGATCAAGTTATTACCCTGTATTGCGGCAGAATTCGGGCTTATGTGTGTTTTTGGTAGTAAATAGACTATATCTCGAAGTGTTAAACGAATTTTAACGTCGTTCAAGTGCCATAATTTAAGTCCCAAGCCCCTATATTTATACTTGAAAAACGACCCCCTCGCGTGGCGCCAGGGGCTGTCGCGTGGCGCGAGGGGTGCTCCCCTACCATAGGGTAGCCCCTTTTCCCAGTAGGCTTGCTGAGTTGGTCGCTCGATAAAATTCGCATCCCACGTAAAACTGTGTTGATAATACTAACTAGGGTTTACCCCCCTGAGTTTTAGGGGCCCTGATCCTGATTCCGATTGTTCTGAAAATTTAGGGTTTATGCAGAATCACTTGGGGGTCTTAGTTAGGGTTTCCTATTGGACAAATTAAAATAATAATTAAGACTTTTGATGAGAGTTGTTATATCCTCCCCACCTTAATAAAAATCTCGTCCTCGAGATTCACGGGAATAAGTAGGGGTACTTTCGCTTCATTACCGATTCCAGCTCCCAAGTACATTCGGGTCCTCTTTTCGACTCCCATTTGACTTTAACTAGCACTAGTCGTTTGTGCTTGAGAAACTTAATCTTTCTGTCTTCTATCTGCAGTGGTTTCTCCACAAATTTTAACTTTTTATTTACCTCTATATCTTGAAGAGGTATTACCAGGGATTCGTCAGATAGACATCACTTGAGATTGGATACATGAAATACATCATGTACTCCAGCTAGTCAACTGGTCCTATACGTTGGATTACTGGAAATGGTCCTACGTATCGTGGACTTAGTTTTCCTTTCTTACCGAACCGAACTACTCCTTTCCAAGGAGAAACTCTTAAAAGTACCTTATCTCCCACTTGAAATTCCAGTGGCTTGCGTCGATTATCGGCATAACTCTTTTGACGATCTCGAGCAGATTTCAATCTTTCCTTGATTTGAGTAATCTTGTCGCTAGTTTCCTGTACTATTTCAGGACCTGATAATTGACTTTCTCCTATTTCTGCCAAGCAGACTGGAGTTCTGCATTTACGTCCGTATAGTGCTTCGAACGGGGCAACTTCAATACTTGAATGATAACTATTATTATAGGAGAATTCAATTAATGGTAGATGATCGTCCCAATTTCCACCAAAATCTATCACACATGCTCTGAGCATGTCTTCCAGAGTTTGGATTGTCCTTTCACTTTGCCCGTCTGGTTGAGGATGATATGCCGTACTTAAATTTAGTCGGGTTCCCATTGCTTCCTGGAAACTTTTCCAGAAATGGGAAGTGAAACGACTATCCCTATCCGAAACAATGGAGAGTGGAACTCCATGTAAGGATACTATTTCGTCTACATACAACTTGGCTAATCTTTCCATGCTAAAGGTTTCTTTCATGGGTAGAAAATAAGCTGATTTGGTTAATCGGTCCACAAATACCCAAATCACATCATTACCTTTTCTGGTTTTGGGTAACTTAGTAACAAAGTCCATTGTTATGAGTTCCCATTTCCATACAGGCATTTCTAATTGTTGTAGTAAACCTGAGGGTTTCTGGTGTTCTGCCTTAACTTGTGAACAAGTAAGACACTTAGAAACATACCTAGCTATGTCCTTTTTCATTCCTATCCACCAGAAATTATTCCTTAAATCTTGGTACATTTTATTGTTTCCTGGATGCATGGTATACCTAGATTTATGAGCTTCCTCTAAAATCTTATTTCTTAATTCTCCTTTTTTAGGTACCCAAATTCTTTTCTTATGGAATCTCCAAATTCCATCATTTCCTTGTTCTAATTCTTTTATTAGTCCTTTCATTCCTTCAGCATCGTCCTTGATTGCTGTTTCTTGAACATTCTTTAACTGTTCCATTAAATCTAACTGTAGATTTAATCTAAGAGCACGAACCCGTCGTTGTTTCTCATGATGCTTACGACTTAAGGCATCTGCAACTACATTTGCCTTTCCTTCGTGATAGTGAATATCACAGTCGTAGTCGCTTAGTATTTCCATCCATATCCTTTGTCTCATATTTAATTCTTTTTGCCCAAATATGTACCTTAAACTTTTATGATCCGTATAGACAGTAAATTTACTTCCATACAGATAATGTCTCCAAATTTTAAGGGCAAAAATTATGGCTCCTAATTCTAAATCATGAGTTGTGTAGTTTTCCTCGTGCTTTTTCAATTTCCTTGATGCATACACAATTACTTTCTTGCATTGCATAAGCACACATCCTAATCCCAGTTTTGAAGCATCACAATATACTTCAAAATCTTATGTTCCTTCTGGTAAAGCTAAGATTGGAGCATTTGTTAACTTTTGCTGTAAAATTTTAAATGCCTCTTCTTGCCTAGGTCCCCATTCAAACTTAACGGCTTTACAGGTTAGCTTAGTTAATGGTACAACTATCTTGGAAAAATCCTTAATAAACCGTCTATAATATCCAGCTAAACCTATAAAACTTCTAATTTTCATTGCTGATTGTGGAACCTTCCATTTGGTGATTGCTTCTATCTTAGCAGGATCTACATGAATACCTTCGTGATTTACCATGTGTCCTAAAAATTGCACTTCCTGTAGCCAAAATTCACACTATGAGAATTTGGCGTAAAGCTTTTCCTTTCTTAACAAAGTTAAGAGTGCATGTAAGTGCTAACAATGCTCGTCCTGACTTTTGGAATAAATAAGTATATCGTCGATGAAGACAATTACAAATTTATCCAAATACGGTTTACAGATCCGATTCATCATGTCCATGAATGCAGCAGGTGCATTTGTTAGTCCAAAGGGCATGACTGTAAACTCGTAATGACCATACCTAGTTCTGAAAGCAGTTTTAGGTATGTCTTCTTCTTGTACCTTTAATTGATGATATCCAGAGCGCAAATCTATTGATATTCGTTAATTTACACATACTTTAGTCCCCCGTTTTACCCCTATTTTATGCGTTTTCGGCCGTAAAACCGTCATTCGGATACTTAATTATCTACACTTTTGTTTACAGGCCTAAAAATGAATACCAGACAAGATGATAGCGAAAACGAAGACTTTTCGGACAAAACGACGAAGCTGCGAACATTCTGTTAGAAAAACTGACCTGGGCCTGTGGAACGTTCGTGCGACCTGATGCACGACCGTGCATCTCCGACAATTGTTTATCAACCCGGCAATGAACGAGGGTGTGACTAGGCGTGCAAGGCATACAAGGGCCAGCCCGGGGACGCACGGACGTGCCATCTGAAGAACGACCGTGCGGATCTGATAATCAGCCAAAGTCCCGGTGATGAACGGTCAGTGCAGCAGCTCGTGCAACAGAGTCCCGGTGATGAACGACCGTTCCATATGAAGAACGGTCGTGCGATATCGAATCTGGTCAACGATCTGATGACGTCATGCAGTATGGAACACCATGCCCAATAATTGCTTAAAGTGCACAGTTGTGCCATTTGAAGAAGGACCGTGCAACATCGAAAAAAATATAAAAACAGAACAGAAACATTCTGCATTTATTCTGGAATTTTGGGAGCTTCACAGGCGAATTTACAGGCTCCGGAGGCTTTGCTTTTGACCCGGATTCAAGCCACATTGTGCCGTTTAGCTCCATTACTATCCGGATTCTTAGTCTAGTGCTTGTTTATGGTTTGGTTTTCTAATCTTTCCATGTTTTTGTTAATCTTTCAAGCATTTAGATTAATATTTATGTATTATTGTAGCCTTTGGGCAAAAACACAACAATCCCTTGCTTGATTATAGCCATTAGTGTGTTAAGCTTTGTTTGTAATGACACTTGAAGTATTTTCTATGTTAATCTTTGATGATTAGTTTGCAACCTTGTTATTGATATTGATTTCTTGATTATAAGTAATTATGTTGGATGATTGATGCTTGGTTAGTTAAGATAGTTGAAAAATGAAGCTTAATTATAAGTAAACTTTGAACTTGGTTAACTAGTTTAGCTTGGTTTAAATGTATGCATCATGATACTAGAAATGGTTAGTGATTTAATAAAATGTAATTATTGTTAATCAAGAGAGCTTGCCGTCACGTAAGGACCTTAACGGGTTAGATGGTGTCGTTATAAATTCTTGCCATGATTTGTTAGCTTAGTTAGTAGTTTAGGCCAAAATTGCTATCTTGGTGAATTATTATGCAAGATTTGTAAAATGAACTCGGTTGTGCTTTAATCTAGTTTATGCTTGTCTCGGTGGTTGCATTGTGTTTATCGGTGTCTCTTTCCTTGATTAAGTGCGGTTAGAAAACTCCTAACGGATGACTAACTTATTTTTAAGAGATTTTCATAGACATTTATCAATTGCACGTTAAAGAACAATTTTAGGTGGTTAATGTGTGTTTATCGTTTTAGCTTTCCGAATGATTGTCATGTTAGGATTCCCGAAATGGATACTAATTGTTTTAAATTGGAAAATTGACCGAATGCTTCTAGTGCCAAAACCGACTTAGTTGACATGCTGTGGTTGTGTATTAAGCAAGGCTTTTTATCTACTATCTATTATATTTTTATTATGCTTTCGTTTATGCTTACTTTAGTTTATAAAAATAACAAAACTTATATTTTTACCGGTAGTTTAGTGACAAAGGTCTAGTATTATTTCTCCGCCCATTTCCTTGGATCGATACTTGGTTCTTACCGATACTTTATTACATATATGACGGGGTACACTTGCCTCTTTCGTGTGTGTTTTGATGTAAAAGTAATAATCATTTTTATAAATTTAAAACCAAATCATGTGTATTTTCATTGCAAAATTATGTATATATACGCACACGTCATCTATCTTAGAAAAATATCTAGCTCCCTGAAGTTGATCAAAAAGATTATCAATCCTAGGCAATGGGTATCGATTTTTAATTGTAACCTTATTCAGTTCCCTATAATCAATACACATTCTCATTGAACCGTCCTTTTTCTTTACGAACAATACTGGTGCTCCCCACGGGGATGAACTAGGTTGTATAAAACCTTTACTTAGCAATTCATCTAACTGCTTTTTCAATTCTAACATTTTCGTAGGTGCTAACCGATAAGGTGATTTGGCTATCGGTGTAGTTCCAGGAATTAAATGAATTTTAAATTCTACTTCCCTATCTGGTGGTAATCCTGGTAATTCTTCTGGGAATACATCTGGGTATTCTGAGACTACCGGAATCTCCTTAAGTTCTTTATCCTTAGTACTAATGATTAGAGAAATTATATATACTATTCCTTGCTTTCGTTCATAACTAGCAACTTTCATTATTGAAATGAACTTCATGGGTTTACGTGGCTTATCTCCTGTAATTAATATCACTTATCCGGTAGGTGCCCGTATTTCTATAGAGTTTTTATCACAAAGGATTCGAGCATGGTTGGCTACTAACCAATCCATTCCTAACACAACATCGAACCCAGCTAGATTCATTGGTAATAGGTTTGCATGAAATTTATGACCTGAAAGTTCTATATTTTCTTTTTGCAAAACCTTATATATGTTAATAAAATTCCCATCTGCTGTTTCGACTGTAAAAATCTGCCTAAGGTTGGTTAAGGGTAAGTTAAGAGCTTGGCAGAATGAAGTATTTATGAAACTTTGGTTTGCACCAGAGTCAAATAATACTTTTGCGTAAACGTTGTGAACTAGGAACGTACCCGATATAACGTCGGGAATCAATTCGGCTTCCTGCGTGGTTAGTTGGAATGCTCTTGCATTCTTCTTGGTAGTTCCGTCTGCCAGTTTGGTTTTGTTGTCTGCTGGTTTAACCAATTTAGGGCATTCTGGTTTAAAATGTCCCGTTTCTCCACAGTTATAGCAGACCCTTGTTTTCTTTCTGTAGTCTTCTTCATGATGTCCTACAACTTTGCAAAAGTTGCAGGTTACATTGCATCTTCCATAATGTTTCTTTCTGCAATTCCTGCAGAACGGCGGAGCTGAAGATTGCCCCGTTCCTCTTTTCTTGAAGTTGCTATTATTACCCACACGAAATCCTTGGGTAATTTTCTGAGCCAGTTCCTTTTTCCTATTTTCATCTCTTGTGCGTACCAGCTCGTCAGTTAGGGTGTTAGCTAATTCTACCGCATCGTCAATAGTGCGAGGTCTCGCAGCTTTAACGATATTACGGATTTCGCCAATCAATCCCCAAATATAGCGAGAAATAAGCACTGATTCTGGCGAAGCCAGGGTTGGTACTACTCTCGCATACTCGAAGAATGTCGAAGTATATCCTCGACAATCTACACCCACCATCCGATGGTTCAGGAATTTATTTGCCATTTGTTCTTTTTCGTATTCGGGACAGAATTTTCTTTCTATTAGATGCTTAAATTCTTCCCAACTCATGGCGTAGGCCATATTTCTTCCTTAAGCTTGAAGTACTGTATTCCACCATTCTAGCACCCCTTCTTTGAAAAGATTCGATGCGTACATGACCTTATCGTCCTTGGTACATTTACTTATTGTAATTACTGCCTCGGTTTTCTCTAACCAACGCAGTGCCGCAGTCGCCCCTTCATTGCCCGCGAACTCAGCTGGTTTACAAGCAAGAAATTCTTTATAAGTGCAACCAGGCGTTGCAGCTTTCATTTTCTTAGGGAGCGGAGCCTGCCGTGGATCACTATCGTGATTAGTATGGTTACCGCCTCCATTTACGCTATTACTGAAGTTATCTTCAGAAGTACGTTTGCTAGGAATGATTTGTTGAGGTTCAACAGGTTTCTGGGCAGCAGTAAGGATTGCTGGAATAGCATTGGCTATTCCTTGAGCAACCATATTTTCTATATCTTGCGTAGTCATAAATTGATCCTCCGGATGTTGTTCAGATTGGTTAACCTCGTTTACGGGTTCATTATTAGCGTTTTCCATTTGATAATTAATATATATAATTTTATTAGTATCAAATAAATAACAATTACACAAAACAATCATACACATTTCACCATACACACATATATATATATATCCAAAATTATCGATTTCTCGATTCCCATTTTATATATTTAGTATGCATCATTACACACCGTTATCTTACAGAGGTTTTATTTGTAGATTATTTTACAGACTTATTTTATTATTATTATTATTATTATTATTATTATTATTATTATTATTATTATTATTATTACTACTATTATACAATCACAGTTTCATCACCATCCTATCCCTGTTTACTTTAGAAACGACGTTCCCTCTCGTCGTATTTCCAGGAGATCTGTTCTCCCACTTCCCGGATCCTATTCCCGGCATCCACCAGCTCCTCGCCAAAATGGCGGAGTTCAGCTAGATTTTCATTACTCATTGGCGGGTTTGGTATCGGTTCCGGGTCGAACTGAGGGAAAAAGGTATAAGGATTGTTAAGGAGATTTTGAAACTGCCAATCATTAGTCCACCACTCGTCCATTCCTAGTGGTTGAGTATGGATCAGAGGGTCTGGAATGGCTGGTTCTAAGTTCATTGGGAGTTGTGTTTCAGCAGAATAAGGGTAGAGGTTGTTATTGATAGGCCTGATAATATCACAACTTGCCAATGCACAATCTAATTCCTCCTGAAATGGTAACTCCTCGACTTGTCTAGAGCTTTCCCCAACTTCCATCTTTGTTTGCCTAGAACCTTCCCCAATCTCCGTTTATGTCTGCCTAGAACCTTCCCCAATTTCAATCCCCTTTCCTTTATCTATGGGATTTTCTATTTTAGGAATTTTTCTAGCTGCAGGTTTCCTCCTGCGCACACACCTCCATCCTATAAACCTTCTCCTTTTCTTAGGCTTTGGTTTCTCCGGAGGTGGAGCGTTGAATTCCATAGGTTCTTCTATATCAGGTATATAACCAGTAAAGTCTTTAGAAACTTCTATTTTCACCGGATACAGATTGAGATTCTGAAGGGCTTCAGATAACTCATTCATGCTGTTTAGCATATATGCAAAAATACACACAAAATGCTAAGTTAAAATTTTTATAACAAAATTTCACAGATAACCTTGAAATATTATTGCATACCGTATGACTAATTTAATACAAAGGACAACTGACAATTAGAATATACTAGGGTTTATTGTAAACTTATTTATTTACTGGGTAAAGTTTCTGGTTTGTAGGTGATATGGGTGCTAGAACTGAGTCAGGGTATTTAAAGATTTACATTTACTGCTACAGTGGCTAGCATATAAAGATCTGCCCATTTTTCATCTAACTTGTCTTCCCATGGTGGTTTATTGTCTAATCCCTGGGTTTCCTGATTAACCTTCACTTCTTTTGGTTGTGATTTCATCATTTTCTCCTGACTTTTTCTAATAATCTGACTTCTTCTTTTAGGAGAAAGTAGGTTCTCATATTGTGCCTTACGGACAAATATCCCTTCCTCAATATTTACTGGGTAATTTGAGGATGATGATCCCTTATCCTTTGGTGAACTATCTATTTTACGATAGATGTCCGAAAGTCTTTGTTTACCCATACTGTAAACAAATATTCAGATAATAGGACACGTAATCACCAAATAGAAATTAATAAAATTAAGTATTTTCTAAATACTTAATTGGCTTAAATCAGTGGCTCTGATACCACATTTTTCTGTCACGGCCCCCGGCCTGGTTTGACCCGATTCAGGAGCCGCGGGACAGAAAATCCCATGGTATTTATTTAATTGAGTTGACAGCGGAAGATTTTAACAGGATCTGTTTAAAACTGAAAATGCCCGATTATTTTATTCCATAATTTGGGATAAAACCCCGGTAATTTACAATAAGGTGATTTCACTTGGAAATCTTTATTTTTACAAAACATGTTTCTTTATTTATATTGAGCCACTTCCTTAAGCTTGTAGTGCTTCACGGCACTTTTCCTAGATCACAACAGATCACCTGAAACATGTTTGAAAAAGGTTTTGTCAGCGGGGAAATACTGGTGAATCATTCTTTTTACTAAAACGACGCGTTTTTATAATTTACAGTATTAAGAGCGATTACAATGTTTATACATATCAACCATCTACCCACGGTATTGATCACTCGACCATCTATTGGCTACCTCATTGTCCAATAGTGTCTGTGATTATGGTCATATCACCCCTTGGCTAACTCGTTGTCCAATGGTGACAGTTATCAAGTATTGTATACAAACCCCACATACCGGCTGTAATTTGATGACTACAAAGACTTAATCCCTGTAATTATAACTTTGAAAGTAAACATGCTTTTGAAATCAAATTTGATAAAAAGAGAATGACTCACTTTGCAGATTTAATATGGATAGAGCGTAGCCTACTGATTAGCATGATAACCTAATTTAAGTAACATGCACACAAACTAGGTTAGTAACTAATACAACATTTACGATAACTCACGAGATTGAAACCCTCACAACGAATGACAAAATGCGATGCTTAAACATCCTTTGAATTCACAACGAATGACAAAGCATAACCCTAATTTGGGCAGCACTTAAACATCCATTGGATCGATTTCTATCGATCGGACATTAAATCATAGCAGCGATCAAGTTATTACCCTGTATTGCGGCAGAATTCGGGCTTATGTGTGTTTTTGGTAGTAAACAGACTATATCTCGAAGTGTAAAACGAATTTTAACGTCGTTCAAGTGCCAGAATTCAAGTCCCAAGCCCCTATATTTATACTTGAAAAACGAGCCCCTCGCGTGGCGCGAGGGGCTGTCGCGTGGCGCGAGGGGTGCTCCCCTACCATAGGGTAGCCCCGTGTCCCAGTAGGCTTGCTGAGTTGGTCGCTCAATCAAATTCGCATCCCACGTAAAACTGTGTTGATAATACTAACTATGGTTTACCCCCCCTGAGTTTTAGGGGCCCTGATCCTGATTCCGATTGTTCTGAAAATTTTAGGGTTTATGCAGAATCACTTGGGGGTCTTAGTTAGGGTTTCCTATTGGACAAATTAAAATATTAATTAAGACTTTTGATGATAGTTGTTATAATACCCTACGAGATTTCTGGAAAAATGTTAAATTGGAAGTTCAAGACAAAAAGCCTTGGGCTTTTACATCTAAAGTAGGAGAAATTCTGGTTTCGATCACACCACAATCCATATCTGAGGTTTTTGAGATAAACGATCTCACAGGTAAAAATTCTTTTCCTAAAGATGAGTATCAAATAGATTTGATCGAAAGAGGGTATGTAGGATAATTAACAAAAGCCACAATGCAGAAGGGAGAATTTCCACCTCCCATGAAGTTCCTATTTCATACCTTGCTCATCTGTGTTTCAAATAAAACAATAACTTTCAATGAAATTCCATTGAAAATTCTATACTTGGGGTATGCTATTATGGCTAAAGTTGATTTCAATTACTCCCAAGAAATTTTCAATGATTTAGTAAAAAAATGTAAATAATATCAAAGAAAAGAAAAAAACCCTTCTTACTGTTTTGAAGGTTTTGTAGCTACTACCTACAGCAGAAGATACCAAAAGACAGTGCACAAGTACTTGTCCAAGGTCAATCTTTTCAAATAAACAGTCTTTCTGTTGAAATTTTACAAGGTTGTCAGAGTCAAAATCTTCCAAAACACAAACAGAGGAGTCTGAGCAAACTTTGGATGAGTCCACATCTGCTCTTCAGACTTCTGTTGTTGAGCCCACTGCTCATGGTGAACATAGCAGCACATGTTAGAACTTGAAATATATGCTAATCATCATGTCTTCCATAAACTTGCAAGAACCAAGAAATCAAATTAAAAAATACTCCATACTTTCTCTCTCTCATGAACCACGACCGAACACCCTCTAAACTAGGGTTGGAAATTTATACACGAGACACGAATACACGACACGTACCTACACGACTTTAACAGGTAACAGGTAAGACCTTAACAGGTTTCGTGTACTAAACAGGTAGACACGAAATTACCTGTTAATTTTCGTGTCTAAACATGTATAATACCTGTTTACCTGTTAAGTACCTGTTAGTACCTGGTTATTTTTAAAATTAAATAAATATATATATAATATATATAGTCCATTTATCCCTAATACCTTAACCCTACTTCTTTCCAGCCGTCACTCATTCTCTTCTCTCAACTCTCAAGTCTCAAGTCTCTAACTCTCAACACAGCCGATTCCTCCCGACTCCGAGTCCGTCACCGGCCGTCTAATATGTGTTTCTAAATAGCTATTATCGTGTACTATCGTGTATTATCGTGTATACCAGGTATAAACAGATTTGTGTTCGTGTTTGGGTTACAGGTACACGATAAATTTTCGTGTCGTGTACAGGTATACCCATTTCGTGTTCGTGTCTTATCGTGTACGGGTATACACGATATGCCAGCCCTACTCTAAACCCCTTCCATTTTCATTTTCAAATCAATTCTTGAAGATTTGAAGGCATTCCAAGGTGTTTCCAAGCGTGTTTAGTGATTTGAAGTCCAATCCATGGAGTTTTTAAGAAGGTGCAAGCTTTTTATCACAAAAACCATCATCACATGAGTTCCAATACTCATTTGGTTTACGAAACCTCATTCTACCCGATCTCCCAATTTAGGTGCCGATTTATTAACATAGTAATCCGATACTAGGTGCCACTTGATTCCACTACTGTGCGCAACCCCCATAAAAACTTCCTAAAAAGACCAAAAAGGCTTCCAAAAAGCCCACCAAACCTTCTAAAAGGGACTTTCTGGAAGATGAGATCCCAGAAGTTAATCCAGTGACAACACAAATGTCACCAATAACCATTGTTGCTACTTCCTCACAACAGTTGGAAAGATCTCCACCAAAAGCCTTAACTCCTCCTGCTTCCTCACAAAAGGAACAGGTTGTAAGCACAGGGACACCACAAAATGAAGCATATTTCCTCACTCGAGGATATGTTTAATAGCCCTTCTCCCTGGGCAAATTCTCTTTCAACTCCTATCCCCTCATCATAACTACCACCATCTATAATACCCCTGTTTGATGCCATTGAGCTTCAGATACAAAACAGCCCCTCTCACGAACACATTACTGAGAGTACAACCACAACATTGGCTGTGTCTGAAATCCCTCAATTGGTTATCCCACAAACAGCTAAGAAGGTTACACCACAGGAGTTTCATGAAATTCCTATTGGTAGTTCAAGTGGAGCAGCTACTACAGGTTTTGGATCCACTGATCTACATCTGGACAGTAGTTACATAAGTAAGACTCCCTTGAAGGCAACCACTGCTGATGCTATCAAGGTATCCACTGGTGTATTCAAGCTAACCACTAGTGTGATCACTAAGGTAACTACTGCAGAGGGAAGTCCCGAGTACCAAGAAAAAGGGGCATCAGTGAATGAACCATTGGAGACTCCTCCTGGTTCAACTACTGATACAACTACCACTGGTAGGAAATCAGATGATCCCATTACCTTAGGTGATAGTTTAAGATATCAAGAATTGACAGAGAGACTTAATACAATTGAAATCACTGTCAACACCATGCAAGATATGATCAAACAGTTGGTAGAAGTTTCCAAAAGTCAACCCACTCCACAACAGTATTCCCAAGAGCTTTGGAATGCAATTCAGCCAATTATCACTGCTCAAAGGGAACTTGCAGAAACCCAACACAACCATCTAATGGCTTTGATTAGAAACATGGTTGATGCAAGGTACAAGGATACTCAGGCAGATATCAAGGCCATCAAAGAAGCCTTGACAACAAAGTCTGGCACTGCTCCTACATCCATCTACAAAGATGATGATGATCAAGATGATGATGCCAAAAAAGGGGAGAAACATGACATGAAAAAGTTTGGCAGACCTACCCCTAAGCAACAACGAACTAAAAAGGCAGATCCTGAGAAGAAGTCTTCTGGAACCACTGATGAAACATCTACAAAAGAAAAGAAAAAGGGAGTTGATGAAACCCTAAACATTCTGGCAGATGAAGTGGAGACAAACAAAAAGACTGCTCAAAATCAAAAGGAAACCAAGGAAAGGGAGTGGAGAAAGGAACAAAATGTAAGAAAAGCATGGGAAATGAAAACAAAGGATGTTGGCACTTCCACCTAGAAGAAATCCTTCAAACATAACAAACCACCACTTGCCAAATTCTCAAAACCACAAACAAGAAAACAAACACCCAAAAAGCCAACCACTGCTGGTCTCAAAACCACTGATGGTTCAGAAAAACCAACCACTGACACACCCAAAACTACACCTTCACCATAAAAACCACCTGCCAAAAAGCAGAAGACAACTGTTGACACTTCAACAGTTGTTATGACAACAGTGGTTGAGACACCAGTTATTTCAATAGCTGTTAGTCAGCCACCTACCACTTTCAAAATTCCTTCCCAAGCTATAACCATTTCTGTTTCAAAATCCCAAACAAAAATCCCTTCTCCTACAAAGGTTTACACCAGAAAAAGGAAGTTCCAGGTGTATGATGATGACATACCAGCACCTACTCCTATATCATCCACACATTTCATTCAAACTAATCCTGAACCATTCATTCCTCCACCATCACCACCACCAAATCTACTTGTTGAACCAAAAGTTCTTGAAGGTCATGATCCTTCAAGAACTGTTCCTTTAGCAGCTGATTAACCACTGGAACTGCGTGCAGTAAAAAATGAAATGAAGCAATTCTTTATAGTGGATGATCCTGCAGAAAGAAAATTTCCTTCCCTTCGTGGCTTTAGACCTCCAAAGAACTTGGATGAGTATTTAAAACTCAAGGAAAAGCAAGCTGAAATACAAGCCAGATATGAAGGTAAAGGGCTGGGTGATAGTAACATCTCAAGTCGAATGCAGTTTGGGCTGAGTAAAGTCAAGAAATTGGAAGACTATGCAAGAGATTTAAGCAAAGAGATGTCTAACCTACCACCAAATACTGAGTTACAAAAGAAGCCGAGGAAAGATCTCTTAGAGCAGATCATGAGTGAAAAGTTTTATCCTGCCAAAGTTGAACAATTAAAAGACTGGCCACTCATTGCACTCAAAGCTGAAGTCAACAGAATTGAAAGAATCAAGAATAATCCTCAGATGAAAAGATCTGCACCAAACTGGAATAAGTATAAAAAGACCATTGCAGATCTTACATTAGAATACAAGAGGAAGAAAGCTGAGTTGGTTGCAGCCAAGTATGGTTCAGCAAAGACCATTTCAAAATGGTCAAGGCAGTATACTGACATGGTTTATGAGAAGCTGGAAAACTTAAGAGAAACAGATCCTACAGCACCAAAGAAACCAGCATACAAAAGCAGAACCACTGATGAGCCAAAGTAGCAGACCCTCTCTCTAAAAACTCTGTTCACATCATCTGACTTATCCACCATTGCCTTAAATCAAAGAAAAAGGCAAAAGCAGATGGATGAGGAAGATGCACTGAGAGAAGCTGAAATCATGATAGAGGCCATCAAGAGGATATCTGAAGAGGTTCCTGCTTCAAACCAGCAAGAAACTGCCACAAGATTGATAAGCAGGCCTCCTTCTCCAAACTCTCATAAAATAAAGTCCATCCCAAGAAATCCATTGAACTCAAAAATACTAAAGTGGAAGTCTGATAAAAAGACCCATGTATTGACTCTGCTCAAGTCCAATGGAAGAGTTGAACACATTTCAAGGGAGGATACATTAGGTCTGAATACAGCTGACCTCCTAGATCTTTTAGACCTTCAATTCTGTAGGGATGAGGATGATGAAGATTCCCTTAACTTTGAGCTTTAATTCGAGGGCCAAGTTAGAGAAAAATTAATGAGAGAATAAAGATAAAAAATAATGAAGTGTTTTGGCATCATCTGTCCTAGGGGGAGATTGTTGGCTCATGCAACCAAGTCTGAAGAACAGATGATTGGAAAAGCAAAAACTGGTTCTCTAACAGTTGATCACAATAAGCAGAGCATGTTCTATTCTTCTCCCAATGGCAGTGATTTGCTATCAGCTGATGGTTTCTAAGAACTGATCTTCTCAACAACTGTTAAGCCAAAGAACTGTTGAAGATATAAAGACTGAAGCTCTAACGACTGTTGATTCTCAAGTACTGTTGAAGAACAAAGCACTGCTGACTCAACGTTTGATCGCCCTTTGAAGAAAGCACTGATCACTCAACATCAGTGCTTAGGCTACAACAGTGGAAACTACATCAGTATTTGTATTATCAGTGTTTATTGTAATCAGTGTTTAGATATATCAGTTGTTAGAGGTTGTTAGGTTGTTAGGTTGTTAGATGTCACTGTCTAGGTGATGTCAGCTTAAATGCTCAGTGGTTAGATTTGTACTATAAATAGAACAGTACCTCTACTGTTCTGTTAGCTCCTGGCACACACTCTCATTCTGTACGAAATAATTGTGAGCTCAGGCTGAGGGGGAGATTAGTTGAATGTCTGCATAGTTGATATTTGTAATGATACAATCATTCGACAAATGGAAATCATGTTTGCTTAAAGCTTTTCTTCTGTAATTGTGTTTACATAGTTTGATTATGTGACAACTGTCAAAATTCCGGGTATCCGTACAATTATTAAACAATGATTAGTGCTTAATGAATGTGCTGAATTACAATTAATTACTTGAATTGCTTTCTGATTATTGTCATTATACATACATGTGCATCATAAATTGCAAATGATATACGTTACTGCATGCAAACTTTATTGATTCAAATGGTGCACGAAACAAAGATAGCACAGTTATCAGACAAATCAGAAAAATGTTGACGGAGTTCAGTGTATAGACAGACATGGTGTTGAGACACAAGGTGAGCCAGAAACCAAGTATTACACTAGTATAGTGTGTAGGAAAGTATGGATCACAAAACTGCCTGCCTAGAGATAGTTGAAGTGCCAGAAAGTGCCTAAAACTCACCTAAACAGCAGAATTCTGCAGAAATCAGCAAAATTCAGCATTTAAACACTTTAATATCATGCAGAAATATGGTTAAATGGTCCTGAATGCTTTCCTAAGTGTCGGGAATCAAAATTGTCACAAAACGTAACATAAAGCACACTAGACAGCATAGTTTAGCACCTTAACAAACCGGTAACCAACCAAACAACAGGGCACTACCCGAAACACCAAATTTTCACTAGAAGCATTGTTTTAACATTACCAAGCTAGTTATGCTCCCCGAACATCATAACACACTATATATCATACAAACAACTAAATACCTAACTAGATTACTTGAAATCTAACCATAAACTAACTTCTAGTTACAACCTAAGCCTAGACCCCCCACCTACCTAGTTCACGGCCAACAAGGGCCCCACATGTAGATTTTATTTTGTTATTTAATAAGATTATGTTTAATCTTTACTAAACATGTTAACCAATAGTTAAACTTGTGTTGGAGTGTTATAAGATGATCCATTAGTTCACTACTTTCATTTTCACACAACACCTTCAACACCACACTCTCCTCTCCTCCTCCCTTCACTCACAGCCGAGAACACCCTCATACATATCCATCTTCAACAATCAAGTTCCATCCATTCCATTACTACTCAAAGATGTTAGAAGCCATATAAGGAAGCTTGGAGCTTGTGGAAGTTAAAGTACCTTTCTCTTGTGCTTTTATCCACTCCATTTCATCTAGTGATCATCCCTAGCCTTGAGCTAGTAGTAAGAACACCATACTCTTCATTTTACATCTTATTTTACTGGTTAAAAGAAGATACAAGTTGTTGATCATGATGAACACTAAGAATCTTGAACTTGAAACTTGAACATAAGCTTAAAATCATAAGAAGTCATGAAGTTTATGTGTTGTTATGCTTGTTGAATGTTGTTTGCTCATGTTTTTGATATAGATCATCATGTGATCTTGCTAGGTAATGATTAAAAACATAATCTAGCAAGATGAGAGGATGAAAATGTTAAAGATCCATAGATCATCTTCATGTAAATCATGAACTTGAAAGAATAAGTGTTTTCTTGTTAAGTGATGATCAAAGTAAGGTATAAGTCTTGTAAATCTATGATTTCAAGAATGGTTTTCCAAGAAATCAAGTTAAAAAATACAAAGTTTACTTAATCAAGTGTAGGATCATGTATTTAACAAGAAAAATCCAAGAAGAAATATTTTTAGAAAAATGATATACAAGTTGTAAAGAACTAATTCTTTCAAAAATGAAGTTTTTAAATAAACAACCACACTTTAAAGGGTAACTAGACTTACTAAATACACTAGTAAGTTACTACACATTTTTTTAAATTTTCAAGTTCATGAGGTAGTAGTTTATGCTTGATTTTGGCAAATTGGTAAGTGTAGATTGATTTGTTGTTGATTGTGTTGATTTACAAAAGAAAATGATATGCCTTGAAGGCATGGAAACCTCCATTTTAGGGGAAAATATGGCAAAATTTTTCTAAAAATTAAACACTTAGAGAAATATTTTTAAACAAATATTTACAAGAATATTTTAAACCATGAATTTTCATATAAAGTTTGCCATAATTTTTGTTACAAAAATTATAAGTATTGGAGGTTGGTTTTTCATAAATAAAAGTGACTAAATATGTTTTTAGGAAATATATATTTAGAAGTCACCATGTGTGTGATTATTTGTATATTATGTGTATTAGTTATATTATTTTAGGACTTGAAATAATATAACTTATCAAAATACCAAGAAATTACAATCCAAAATATTACCAAAATTCCAAGAGAATGAATATACAAATTATACCCACAATATTGGAAAAACCGAACAAAGGAATATAACTCACAAAAATATTCCAGAAATTTTACTCATAAGTATATTTTGGTAATTAATATTTTGGACACCAAGAGAATGAAAATATGATTTTACAATTATTACAAAATATATCATATTTTTTACAAGGAGAAAATATATTATTCATGGCAAGTAAAAATATATATTTTTCTTGGAACTATAAGAAGATGTGTTATTCTTGGAAGAAAATATATATTTTCTCAAACAAACATGAAATATATTATTTTTGGGAGAAAATGTATTTTCTTAAATAAACTTGAAATATATTATTTTTGGGTGAAAAATGAGTTTATACATATTTTCTAAGTTAGACTTGGAAATATATATTTTTTAGACTTGTATGAGATTTATAAGTATTTTGCCAAGGAAAAATTATAAGTAATTTTTCTATGTAATATTTCTTAAAATATATATTTTGGAAATATATATTGATGTATTTTTATTGGAAATATTATTCCAGAGAAGTTAATACAAAAATTAAGTATAAGGATACTTAATAAACATAATAAAAAAATATGTATTCTTGTACGTATAAATACACCGGAATACGCAACCGATACTTGGAAAAAATATACAAGTATAAGAATACGAATACAAATGCACCCATCCTTGGGAAGGATATACATGTATAAACATATAAAAAGTAACAAGTCAAAATATATTATTTTAACTATTATTCCAAAATTTAATAAATATAATTTAAGTTAAAATATTTATTATTTTAACAAATAATTATATAACTTGGAATAATATTGAAGACACAATGAAACGTAACTCAAAGTCACTAATTAATACTAAGTCTAGGCACAACCCCCTCGTTTAATAGACCGTAGTACGTTGTAGGTAGTCGTGTACACCAGATGAAACTTTGAGTTACAGTCGGATTTGAAGAACGCAAAATTGTGAGTTCATGTCCCCCTTTTCTTTTAACTGTTTTCGGTTTTAAAACTTCGGGGGTGAAGTACATGTTACAAACTGTTTACATACGATTACATTTGGTATGGTTAGCTAAGGAAAGGTACTGCTTGATCATGTGAGTGGTGGGTATAACGCTTAAGACCATTAATCCTCGTAGTAGGACCGAGGGACATGAGTGATAGATCTATTTGGGTGTAACGAGCCCACACCCATGTGGACCGGGGTTTGGCCCATGGGGTGACTATGTCTTCCACCTGAAGCCCGGTGCAAAATCTGCTAGGTTTGAGCCTTCCTGCATCACGTCACACATATTAATGGCCTTGCAAACCATTAATGATCTGTTTTTCCTTGTTTGCTTTCATACAAGGGTTTACAAATACATACTTACTCATAATGATTACAAGGTTTATTCGAGCTCACACACTAAACACATGAACTAGCTCAACATTTGTTGATGTTTTCAAACTACATGTATTTCAGGAAACTAAGTATGGATCTGGCGGGCGTTGGAAGTTTCCAATGGTTGTTTGGAATAAAAGATGTCATCCGGTGTCGAATGCTCTGGAGTGTGTATTCTATCCTGGATAGGATACATATCTCAAAGCCTATGTAAGACCCTTAGTCCATTTTATATAATTATCAAATATTTTGCTATTATATTAGTGTATTTAAAATTTAACATACACTTAAAATGCGAGTTTATTAAAACATTTTACTAAATAAAACGTTACAACATTTTGTAATTTGAGTCGCCGTTTAAAACATGACGACTGATGTGCACGAAGTGGTTAAATAAAAACAACTAAAATTAACCCTAAACTAGACACTCTAAGCTTTAAATTTATAAACTTAGACTCGATCTAAAATTAAAACCACACAACCGGGAAGTGTACCGATCAATGTAGTATAGCTAAAGTAAGTCCGAGTATCGAACCCACAAGACTCTAAGGATTATGCTAAGACTCTATTTAGACTACAACTGACACGACTTAACTAAATGTTTGTTGATTGGGGGGTTTTCTAAAAATCCTAAAGAATGTAAATAATGATAACTAGATTAGCTAAATTAACTAACACGAACTCGAACGAAGACTTTGACCAGAGGTGATGAAGACTACCTAGGCCAGACGCAAGCTTAACTCGGAATGGATTTCAATTCGAAGTAATGTGGTATGGAACCGGGATCTTTGGATACTAAACCTATTCAGACACCACTAAGCCCCTCGACCCTTCTCAAAGAGATTCTTGTGGCACTACCTAGGCTGTTACGATTACCGGTTGTTAGATTTCCTTACAGTCCTCTAACTTCTTGAAAGTGCCTTAATGTGACAATCTACCTTACAACGCGAAAGTCTAAGGCAACTATGGGTTTCAACTTGGTTTAATAGCCAAGAGAATGGGTAGGGAACTAGACCGATTTCTCACAAAACCTAAATCTAGCTATAATCCAAACCAAGACCTATTAACAACCTCGAGCCTCACAGCGACAAGATTAGTAGAACACTTGATTTTATGAGATTACCGAATATTACTTCTAAGGTTACTTACGCGATTTTCACCCTAAAGGATTAATGACTTATTACGTGATATAGACACTCACCTAAATCAAGAACCCTAGTACAACCCTATTATGTGATATAGACCGTTACCAAGGATTATACGAAGCAATAAACGGAAATCAAACAGAATCAACCATGCATATACACCAAGTTAAACTTCCATAGCCGTTTACAATACAAGAAAACCCATAAACCACATTAAACCGAATAAAAATCCAATCTTTTATTAAACTATTGTCATGCCTAGGTAGTATAAGAGTTTTAGCCGCTAAACATCATCAAAAACAGAATCATAATCAAAGTATAATCTGAATTCATCAAGTTACAAAGTTAAACGAACAAAAACGAAAGATAAAGGATGATTAAACCCGAATCTTCACTCCCGAACGCTCCCGAAGTATACCCGAATGATTCTCAGCTTCCAAGCACTCCTATGATCTTCAAACAGCCTTCAATGGTCTCCAAGATGTCCAAATTCGTCCGTCTTCGGCTGTTGACGAACATATTGTATTTATAGTCTTCAAAACCTTACTAGCCGTTAAAAACTGAAGTTGGTGGCCAATTTTAGAACTTATGCGGCCCGTGTAACAATTAAACTTAAGTTTACGCGGCCGGTATAAGTGCTCCAATTCAAAAACCATTTTTTTTCATTGAATTCGCTGGACTTTAAATGGACTCAAATAGATTGGCAGCAACTTTGATGATAATAATAATATACGAATATGCATGCTCCTTTTGTCTTGTCTGATGATGATCTTTAGCCACCCCTCAAAATTATAATATATGGCTTCCTCCCTTTTCATGTATAGAGATAAGTGGGCTCGGTCCAATTACAGAAAATAACTACAAATTTTAATTCAGTCACTGGCGTTCTATTCTGCCCAACTGGCTGTTTATTTTCATATCACTCGTTTTTGCTCCATTTGCACCAGGATCTGTCCCAACACAAAATAATGTAATATAATACTAAAAACTAAATAAAACAAATAAAAACTATACAAAGATTATACAATTTACACGGGACAAATATGTGTATTTTACCCCACATCAAATATCACCACATCAAATATCCCTACACTTAACCTTTTTTCGTCCTCGAAAAAGAATTATGCATAACGGAATCATAGTCGGAATAGTCGTTCGGGACAAAAGCTTAAGTTATTTTATTAAAACCGAAACTCGTGTTAGCCGCGATTGCAAGTATATTGATCCTCTAAAACCCAACCCGGTTCTATGCCCTTATCATGCGATTTTAGTTCAAGTGCGGTCAATCTACCTAGGGTCTCACGCTAAAAATTGCAAATCCACCTAATCCCCCCTCAAGCTTATAGGACAAAAGGAACAACCATTGGCTATTTCCTAACCGCCTTATACCAAGATCAAGAGAGTTTAAAATCAAATCTATTATTTCTCTTTTTTTTTCTCTTTTTTTCATCACTTTTTCATTTTTTTTCTTTTTTCGAGCGTAGACGTTGCTTTCCCTAACCAAGAGGCAATCCGGCTGTAGAGTCGCTATCTCCAACTCGGATTACTTAGGCTTCGGTACTTTTTATTTTCTTTTGCAAGGTCGATTTCACACACCCTAGCGGTAATCCGACTGTAGAGTCACTATCCCCAACCCAGACTACATAGAAATGCACTACTTTCATTTAGTTTCTAGCTCTTTTTTTTATTTTTTATTTTTTTAATTTCACACATCCTAGAGGTATTTTGGCTGTAGAGTCGCTATCCCCAACCAAGATTACATAGGCATGCGCTACTTCCCTTTTTCAACGAGATAATGACAAGAAACTCTAACGATCTTAACTTATAACGACATCCCTTATACTATTTTTGGCGGTTTCAATTTCCCCACTTTCCCTAGATGAGAACTCACTAGTAGACCGACAATTAGGTATATTTAAGATCAAAGGAACCTAGAACCGAACTGAGCCTACCCGCGCATCCCAAACTAGACACAAGCTCAATTATTTTATTCTCATATTATTATTATTTGAACCCGAACAAAAACCCGACTTTTCTATCATTTTCCGCTTTTATTATTGCAAACTTCTTGTTTCAAAAGACATTTTCTAATTTTTTTAATTTTTTTGGATTTTTGATAATTTTAATTTTTTTTTTGTATTTTCAAATTTATGACTCAAATTAACAAACTAACGACTAAGACCCATGTGTCCCATCCCCACACTTAAATGTTGCATTGTCCCTAATGCAAGGATGAAAACACGACTCCTAAAACCTAAAAACAAAAAGAAAATACGAAAAATAAATAAACAAAGCATACAAGTGGAACGACTTAGCTGAATATATATGAGAGTGTCAGTGTGCCAGTCGATGCCACATATGCCCTCCAATCCAAACGCGCTCAGCAAACTGTAATAACTCAGACACGCGAATGGAAGCGGTAACAACCATCAACCTAAACAATCAACCATACATACCAAACAAACTAGACATAATATATACTATCAAGTTCAATCAACCATCCGACATGTATATCAACCAACCCCAAAACCCATCCAACCTGTTTAAAATATTAGTACAGACCAAGATATGATGAAAACAGCATAAAAAGAAAATATAACAAAAAGATGTGCTCGATCACTGCTGCATCATCCTCGAACCATCAACCTACTCCTCATCCTCTGCCCTGCTCCACGTCAGCAGGCTACTCCTGCTGTGGCTACCAAGATGGCGGCGGCTGCACCTGTAGTCGATCCATAATAACTCTCATACCGTCTCGCATCTCCTGCCCCACCTTCTTGTTGATTACAATTCGAGCTAGCAAACACAAGATTTTAATGGCTGTGATGAACCGGTGGTGATGACAGTGTGGAGTGGTGGTCAGCGGCGAGGTACGGTGGTAATGGGGTATGAATGTGAAACAGGGTGATGGTATACGGTGGAGGAGATATACGATGGAATCAGTGTTTGTGTGGTGACCGGCGGTGGTTGATGAAATTGGTGAATCGGAAAGCGGTGGAAAAATGGTGGTTGGCAATGGTGACTGAGATGGTGGTAGGGGGCAGTGGGGTATGGTGGTGGAAGTGGTGATCGGTGGGGTTAAAATCACCGGAAGAGAACAGAGATGCAAATTAGGGTTTCATTTTAATCAATTTGGGGCTTTTCTAAACCTGTTGCTGTCACGCTTAAGTTTTAAAATTCCTTTTAAGCTCAAGCGGGCCGCGTGGACATTAAACAACACCAATGTTTGTTGCAGCAACAGCAGATTGCTGTAAAATTTATTATATATATATACCCAAAATGCCCCCTGCACTTATTTTGTCGTTTTAACGTAAAACGTACCTGTGATGCTAGTCGTTTGTTGATTTCGCCTTCGTGAAGGAATGTATCCCTGCAAAATACTTCGACGACACAATAGACGCAAAAACACAAAAACTTTAAACAATGACGCGAAAAAGACACAAAACACAAAAACTCTAAACAATGACGCGACGTGTCAAACGACTCAAAGTACAAACTCTACACTTGAGTTCTCACTCAAGAAACTATGCGGCGATGCTAGGCGGGTCCGAAAGAGGAACGGTTTCCTCTTCGGCGGTGTCGATAGGACCCCCTAGATAATGCTTCAACCGATGTCCGTTAACCTTCCATGTATTCGAATCATCTTCATTGCGCAACTCCATAGTTCCGTACGGGAAAACCTCTTTCACGACGTACGGACCGGACCACCTCGATTTCAATTTTCCGGCAATTAATTTCAATCTCGAATTAAATAAAAGCACTTGATCTCCGACTTTAAACTCCTCCAACTTCCGCAACCTTCTATTATGAAAAGCTTTCGACTTTTCTTTAATGTTCCACGAAGGATCATACGCGGCGTCACGAAGCGCCTCCAACTCATGAATTTGGAAAAATCATTTCCGAGCGACCTCGGTTAAATAAAGATTCACTATTTTGAGTGCCCAAAGAGCCCGATGCTATAACTTGACCGGTAAATGGCATGCTTTCCCATAAACGATCATAAACGGCGTCATACCTAGTGGCGTTTTATAGGCGGTGCGGAATGCCCATAACGCATCGTCCAACTTATCGGACCAATCTTTTCGACTCTTTCCTACCGTTTTCTCTAAAATTCGCTTAACACCTCGATTCGCATTCTCCACTTGACCGCTCGTTTGCGGATGATACGCGGTAGACAAGCGGTGCGTAACTCCGTATCTCTCTAACGCCTTCTCCATTACGGAATTACAAAAATGCATACCGCGATCACTAATAATTGCCTTTGGAGTACCAAATAGCGTAAACAACTTCTTCAAGAATCTCACCACCACTCGTGCATCGTTCGTAGGCAAAGCTTGTGCTTCCACCCACTTCGAAACGTAGTCGATCGCAATGAGGATGTACCGATTTCCACTCGAAGAGGGAAATGGTCCCATGAAATCAATGCCCCAAACGTCGAAAACTTCCAACACTTGAATAGGATTCTGGGGTATCTCATCCTTGGATGAGATGTTGCCGGTCCGTTGGCAACGATCACACTTTCTAACAAACTCTACCACATCATTCACTGCCGTCGGCCAATAAAATCCGCAATCAAACACCTTCTGCGCAGTCACATGTGGACCGTGATGTCCTCCAGTCAAACCCTCATGCACATGCCGAATAATATCCAAACCATCCTCTCTACTCACACATCTCCTCAAAATCCGATCACCGCCTATCCTGAAGAGATAAGGCTCGTCCCAAATATACTTTCGCGCATCACTCAAAAGCTTCTTCTTTTGCTGACGATTCATACCATCGATCACGTATCCCTCACCCAAGTAATTGGCTAAATCGCTAAACCACGGCAAACCCTCGGTCTCTGCCTCAACATAATCGATAGACTCGTGAGGGAATCTGTCTCCTATCGCCTCCTCACGAATACCCTCCCTGCTCGGATCCTCTAAACGCGACAAGTGGTCTGCCACAATGTTCTCTTCCCCTTTCTTATCTTTAATTTCTATATCAAACTCAGATAGAAGCAGAATCCATCTAATCAGACGCGGCTTATCGTCTTTCTTCTGAAACAAGTAACACAGAGCAGAATGGTCGGTAAACACAACGGTTTTCAAAAGAACAAGGTAAGATCGGAACTTGACGAATGCAAAGACAACCGCTAATAACTCCTTCTCAGTAGTGGTGTAATTCTCTTGGGTGTCATTCAATGTTTTACTTGCGTAGTAAATCGGGTGAAAGTGATTCTCCCGTCTCTGCCCTAACACCGCACCGACTGCATAATCACTGGCGTCGCACATAAGCTCGAATGGCAAAACCCAGTCGGGTGATACAAGAATTGGTGCACTCACCAACTTCTCCTTCAGAAACTCAAACGCTTTAAGGCATTCCTTGTTAAAGACAAAAGGAACATCCTTTTCCAACAATCGCGTCATGGGGCGTGTATTTTAGAAAAATCTTTAATAAAGCGCCGATAAAACCCCGCATGACCGAGAAAACTACGAATCGACTTCACACTAGTTGGCGTTGGAAACCGATTGATCGTATCTATCTTCTCCCTATCAACGTCAATACCAGCTCGCGAAATCTTGTGCCCTAGCACAATACCCTCAGTCACCATGAAGTGACACTTCTCCCAATTCAACATCAGCTTCGTTTCAACACATCTCTTCAACATCCTCTCCAAATTCACTAAGAAATGATTCAAAGAACTACCGTAGACCGAAAAATCGTCCATAAATACCTCCATCAAACTCTCTACCATATCCTGAAAGATCGCGATCATACATCGCTGAAATGTAGCTAGAGCATTACATAAACCAAACGGCGTGCGTCGGTACGCGTACGTGCCGTATGGACACGTAAAGGTGGTTTTCTCCTGATCCTCTGGTGCAATAGGAATCTGGAAATAACCCGAAAACCCGTCAAGAAAGCAATAGAACTGCTGACCCGCAAGGCGCTCAAGCATCTGATCAATGAATGGGAGCGGAAAATGATCCTTACGAGTGGCGTCATTTAACTTTCGATAGTCGATGCACACACGCCAACCCGTAACAGTACGCGACGGAATAAGCTCATTTTTCGCATTCAAAACAACTGTCATCCCCCTTTCTTCGGGACGACCTGCGTAGGACTCACCCAAGCTGAATCAGAAATAGGATAGATCAAACCAGACTCTAACAACTTCATAACTTCCTTCCTAACGACATCCTGCATATTCGGATTCAAACGACGTTGCGGCTGCACTACAGGCTTGTAAACATCCTCCATCAGAATGCGATGCGTGTGGAAAGTAGGGCTAATGCCCTTGATATCAGATAGCCTCCAGGAAATCGCATCACTGTACTGCCTCAACACCTCAACCAACCTTACTTTTTCATCCTCTTTCAAATTCGAAGATATGATGACAGGCATATTCGGCTTTTCTCCTAAAAATGCGTACTCAAGGTGCGATGGAAGAACCTTAAGTTCTAAAGGCGGTGGAATCTCCACAGGAGTACTCTCATCACTAATCTCGTTTAGTTCCAACGTCTCAGGAACCCACAACTCATCACTCTCCTCCAACTGCTCCTCCTCAACAACTTCTTCATCAAGCTCATCAACAACTCCCTCGCCTACTAAATCGGCTCCCCTAATGTACTCGAAACACTTGTCGACACAAGATATGAAAGAATTTAGGAAGTAAACGGAATGACATGGTCCACTATCTTCGTCTCCACCTCCAGGATGCTGCATCGCTCTATCAATCTCAAATGTGACAATCTTGTCACCAGCATGAAGAGAAATCTTACCGTCGAAGACGTCGATGATCGCCTTTGCGGTTCTAAGGAATAGACGGCCCAGAATAATAAGAACTCTCTCGTCGGCCTCCATGTCAAGAACCACAAAATCAACAGGAAACATGAACTTATCCACTTTCACCAACAAATTCTCCACTATCCCACGTGGATACTTGACTGAACGGTCAGCCAAGGACAACGACATACGAGTGGGCGTCAACTCTCCTAAACCAAGCTTCTCATACAACGAAAACGGCATCAGATTGATGCTAGCCCCTAAATCAGTTAGAGCGTGAGCAGGGGTAACGGCTCTCCCAAAGATACATGGAATAGTGAATGTACCAGGATCGGTCAATTTCTCTGGTAGCTTATTCAAGACTACCGCGGAACAACCTCCTGTCAATGGAATATTCAAAATCTCACCAATTCTCTCCTTACGCTTCAAAAGATCTTTGAGAAATTTAGCATACTTAGGTATAGACTGAAGTGCCTCGATAAACGGAAGATTGATTTTCAACTGCTTGAACATCTCAAGGAATTGCCCATATTCCTTAGCATATTTCTGATGCTTAAGGCGGGCGGGAAATGGGAGGCGAGAATGATCAATCACTGGTGATGGTCGAACCTTCGTCGGCTGCTTCTCTGCTATCTTCTCTACTGGCGACTCCTCGGCGTGTGCGGTACTTGCTGGGTCTAGCCTCATGTACACCTTGCCTGGAGCCTCCATCTCTATCCCCTCATCAACTTCATCCACTTTTTTTTCTCCACACTCTCTCTCACTACTTCTCCCAAACTCTTTCCACTGCGGGTCGTAATAGCCTTTGCTGAATGATTCACGGGATTCGTGAAGGTATTTCCCGAAAACTGACCAGGTGGATGCTCCTGCAACTGTTTAGCAATTCCACCTAATGTTCTTTGAAGATCTAAAAGTGTGGATTGCTGACTTTTGAGCTGAAGTTCGTGACTTTTATTAATTTGCTCTTGAATTTTAGTGAAATCAGTTAGAGATTTCTGTGTCGCCTAATTCTGCGTCATTATCTGAGCGAACATCTCCTCCATCCTACTCAAGCTACCCTCTAAAGCCTTACCACTGCCTTGACCCTCTTGATTCGACCCCCCACTAGCAAACTGACCTCCTGAGCCACCAAAATGACCACTCTGACCCAAACCACTACTCGTGTAAAGACCCGGGCCCCTATTTTGATACTGACCAGATGGAAAACCAGGGGGATTACCAGAAGAACGAAAACCACTATTGTTGCTACTACCGCGCCAGTTGGAGTTGTAATTGGAATTATTGAACGGATTCGTGGGACCCCTAGACTGACCGGCTATGTACTCTACCTGCTCAAGTGTAAGAGTGTAACAATCGAGCGTGTCATGACCTCCCCTACAAACCTCACAACTATCAACTTTCTTCTTAATCTCATTCAACTCTTGCCTCAAACTCTCGACAACAGCAGCTACCGATGGATCCAAGCTAACTTGGTTTACCCCTCGACCAGCCGAGGTGGTATGAACAGGAATGGAAGTCCTGCGGGTAGAGCTGTAGTCCATATCAGAATGTGAGAAACTCTCAAACAAATCATTGCACTCATTCACCGTCTTCTTTCCCATAAGCTGCCCTCCTGCTGAAGTATCGAAACGAGCTTTGATCTCAGGAGTAAGACCATTATAGAACTTTTCAACTAACGCCCAATCAGACAAACCATGCTGCGAACAACGAGAGAGAAGCGTCTGAAAACGCTCCCATGCCAGGTGGTAAGGCTCATCAGGCTCCACGCGGAAGGAGTGAATCTGATCACGAAGGCGAGACACCTTGGCTGGTGGGAAGTACTTGGCTATGAAGGGATCAGGAAGACCTGCCCAAGTGGTGAAAGTGCCTGCGGGCTGAGAATCGAACCAGACGGCTGCGCGTCCAGCGAGAGAGAATGGGAAAACCTGAAGGTACCTGGTCTCTAGATTAACACCCTCAATGGAGAAGGTGCTGCAAAGGCGAGTGATGTGATTAATGTGAGCGGGAGCATCCTCGTCGTCACGACCATGGAACTGGCATGAATTGGTGATGGTCGTCATGATGTAAGATAGAATCTGCCATGACCTATCATTCGCTATGTTCGGAAGGGTGATGGGTGAAGTAGCACCGGGGAAACCATTGGTAGCCTGCTCGTAAATGGTGCGGTTCGCCATTTGAATAGCGGGTGTGGGTGGTGGGGAAACGTGTGGTGAAACCTGTGGTGATGACTTCGGAATGAAGTAGGTGTGTAGTGAAGAAGAGGAAGAACTAGAAGAACTTACCTCGGGTGCAACGGACGAAACAGAAGTCTTGATCGTAAGCGGATTCGGCGGAGGTCCCTGCGAGCGCGTATGGGGCGTCAACTGCAAAAACCAAATACGAACAAGTAAGAAGACTCTAACAACGACTCAATAAACTAGAAAAGACACTAAAATAAATATTTTTTTGATTTTTATAATTTTTAGACTCCTACGACTCAACGAACAAACAAATGGCACGTAATATGTCAACTAAGTCCAAACAAAGTAATCAACGCAATCGCCAAAGAGTCCCCGGCAACGGCGCCAAAAACTTGATGTGCTAAAAGTGGTTAAATAAAAACAACTAAAATTAACCCTAAACTAGACACTCTAAGCTTCAAATTTATAAACTTAGACTCGATCTAAAACTAAAACCACACAACCGGCAAGTGTACCGATCAATGTAGTATAGCTAAAGTAAGTCCGAGTATCGAACCCACAAGACTCTAAGGATTACACTAAGACTCTATTTAGACTACAACTGACACGACTTAACTAAATGTTTGTTGATTGGGGGGTTTTCTAAAAATCCTAAAGAATGTAAATAACAATAACTAGATTAGCTAAATTAACTAACACGAACTCGAACGAAGACTTTGACCAGAGGTGATGAAGACTACCTAGGCTAGACGCAAGCTTAACTCGGAATGGATTTCTATTCGAAGTAATGTGGTATGGAACCGGGATCTTTGGATACTAAACCTATTCAGACACCACTAAGCCCCTCGACCCTTCTCAAGGCGATTCTTGTGGAACTACCTAGGCTGTTACGATTACTGGTTGTTAGATTTCCTTACAGTCCTCTAACTTCTTGAAAGTGCCTTAATGTGACAATCTACCTTACAGCGCGAAAGTCTAAGGCATCTATGGGTTTCAACTTGGTTTAATAGCCAAGAGAATGGGTAGGGAACTAGACCGATTTCTCACAAAACCTAAATCTAGCTATAATCCAAACCAAGACCTATTAACAACCTCGAGCCTCACAGCGACAAGATTAGTAGAACACTTGATTTTATGAGATTACCGAATATTACTTCTAAGGTTATTTACGCGATTTTCACCCTAAAGGATTAATGACTTATTACGTGATATAGACACTCACCTAAATCAAGAACCCTAGTACAACCCTATTATGTGATATAAACTGTCACCAAAGATTATACGAAGCAATAAACAGCGATCAAACAGAATCAAGCATGCATATACACCGAGTTAAAATTCCATAGCCGTTTACAATACAAGAAAACCCATAAACCACATTAAACCGAATAAAAATCCAATCTTTTATTAAACCATTGTCATGCGTAGGTAGTATAAGAGTTTTAGCCGCTAAACATCATCAAAAACAGAATCATAATCAAAGTATAATCTGAATTCATCAAGTTACAAAGTTAACGAACGAAAACGAAAGATAAAGGATGATTAAACCCGAATCTTCACTCCTGAACGCTCCCGAAGTATACCCGAATGATTATCAGCTTCCAAGCACTCCTATGATCTTCAAACAACCTTCAATGGTCTCCAAGATGTCCAAATTCGTCCGTCTTCGGCTGTTGATGAACATATTGTATTTATAATCTTCAAAACCTTACTAGCCGTTAAAAACTGAAGTCGGTGGCCAATTTTAGAACTCACGCGGCCCGTGTAACAATTAAACTTAAGTTTACGTGGCCAGTATAAGTGCTCCAATTCAAAAACCTTTTTTTTATTGAATTCGCTGGACTTTAAATAGACTCAAATAGATTGGCAGCAACTTTGATGATAATAATAATATACGAATATGCATGCTCCTTTTGTCTTGTCCGGTGATGATCTTTAGCCACCCCTCAAAATTATAATATATGGCTTCCTCCCTTTTCATGTATAGAGATACTAGGCTATCACCCGGGAACATCCCGGGTTAGGAGAATTTATTTTCGATAATAAAAGGTACACAAACAACATATTGAAAGTCGTTAGTATCTTTTTTCCCTTCTGACAATAATTTATTTGTTCTGTTTCATAAGTATCTTAAGTTTGTCTACGTGTGTATTCATAGTTTTCGTGTAAAGCTTATTACCTTTCAATTCTTATTGAGATCAGAGTTAAAAGTTGTTTCGTAAACCCATAGAAAATGTTATATTACTTGTTTTTTTAATTATGTTATATTTCTCTTTTAGTTGAATTTTTAACTAATAAAATTCATAAACATATTATAAACCTATTTTACGAAATTATATGTTTTGTTTCTTTTTTCTTTTATTAAGACTCATCGATTAATGTGAAACATAGTACTCTGATCATTGTGATGAAATCCTTACTCAACAAATGATAAGTTGATTAAGTTGAAAGGTAAAAAAGTATTGGTTAAAAAGGATAAATTTATTCATATACATGAAAAAAAACATATAAAGATCAAACAACCACGTCAAACAAACTGAAATATTCAAAAAAAAAAAAAAACAATGTTTAGAAGATAAAAATCATAAAAACTTCTTTAAATTCACAGAGATAGGAGCTACGTCTCTTTCTTGCTAACTTTCTCCGAATCCTTGACGTTACTTGGAGTTGAAGAGTTGTAGACGTCAACCAGTTTACGCTTGTTGATTTTATTGATATCAGAACTGGTATTAGCATCATCAGTCTCAACGTTTGGAATATAACTTTTTTTTAATTATAATTAATTTATTGACTTTTTTTGAATAAGTTTTAACAATTACAATTAACAAAATGAAATGTAAATGTAAAAAAATAATGACATTTTAGTTATGATTAATAATGTATGGTTATGAAAAGTTGAGCAAGTCTTTCTCAATTTCAACCGATATAAAATATGAATTAACCATACCTTTTATATTATTAATAAGATATTAAAAAAAAACATATAACGATAAAAAAAACACATCAAACATACTAAAAATTTCAAATACCATTGTTAAAAGCGTAAAAATCATAACAAGTGATTTAAATTAATAGAAATATGAGCTAAGTTTATTTCTTGCTAAGTTTCTCCAAATCCTTGAAACTACTTGAAGTTGAAGACTTGTAGACGTCATCCAATCTACGTTTGTTAACTTTATTAGTATCACAACTGGTGTTACCGTCATCATCCTTAACACTTGCAATGTGACTTTTCTTTTTGATAAATTCTTTATCATTTACCTAAAACAAATGTGCAAATGAATTAAATAATAATATAATTAAATATGATGTAAATATTAATATATTGAAAATGAATCATGTATTGAAATTATAAATACCTCAGTAATCTTCATCTTTTCTTTGAGCTCATTAATAATTGACTCATCATCAGTCAAGTTTGTGACAGAATACATCTCATCAAAGTTCGTCAGATTATAAGTTGTTATCTCGATTTTAAAAGCAAACATCTTTCCAATCAATTTGTTTAAATCCACGGGAAACATTACTTGTTCAACATCCTATGAATCAAAATATATATGATAAAATTAATATATTTTTTTTAGAAATATAATGAAAAAAACTATAGGAGAAGTGAAAATTATTTATACATACAGGTGCTGTATTTTCTTGAAACAATTGTTCAGCCGACTTGAGAACAACTTTTTCGATGATTTCATCAACCAGAGGATGAAATAATATTAGTGGAACATCATCACTATTGTCTTCCACTTGAACTTTTATTTTGAATCTAATTAAGCTAAATAAAATCATACATATATAAAAATCGATTATTTTACAAAAAAATATAAATATTAAAATAAAAAAAAAATGATCATATTACCTTGGTACTGGATATATAACACTTTCATCACAATTAGGGTTCTTGCAAAAATGAAAAAAATGTTCTTCCAAACTCAGGCAGTCTATAAAATCTGTACCCGCCTCCATTAAACATTTAGGACACTCCATATAGTGCCAACCAAAATGCTTATCTATAGCCTTAATAGTACCAAGTATGATAAAAATTGAGGCTGTAAAAATTTTAAATTTACGAAAATCATTCATTTAAAGGAAAAAATTAATTCTACTTTTTCAATTATACAAATATATACAAACCTTCATAATTTGCCAAAGATCATATATGTTTCTCAAAGGAGTGTTTATGATAAATTCATTAGTTGACATCTACAAAAACATAAACGAAAAGTTAATTATATATATACAAAATAAACTAAAAATTGTAATTAATAAATTAATAGACTCTTGTATATTAGAGTAAAAAAATATAAATTCATACCTTGTCAAATTCAATCTCAAATAAAGCTTTTTCTCTTCTAATGTATAAATTTCTAACAACTTTGAACATGTATTTATATTAAAATTTTAATTAAGGAAGTTGTTTCATTTAAAACGAAATATAGTAACTTCATAATATATCATAAGATGATTGTATTTATGTTTGGAATTTAAATTACTAATTTTAAATTTAAATTTAGTAACTTCATAATATATCTAAAAAAACCAAAATTTACATTTTATATTTACTAAATTTACGTCCGGAATTTAATTTTATGATATCGCTAACATACATATGGATATATTTAAATAATTATAATAAAGTTTTAATTTTGGAAGTTGTTTAATTTAAATTGATATTTAAATTGTTTTGGAAGTTCGAAAATTAGTTTTTGAAATTAATACAAGAAAATCAATTTCATATCAATTCTATATTTAAGAATACGAATTAATATTGAAGTAAGGCACCTAAGATTTTATAAGTATTGAAAGTATGTTTTGGTATTTTTTAGAAATTTAAAACCTCTATTATAATAATTAACAAACTATAACTCAATAATTTTTAACTTAAATTAAATAACTTATTTATATATTTAAAAAACCGAAATTTACATTCTAGAATAACTAAATTTATGGACAAAATTTACTTTTATGTTATCGTTAAATATGTATGCATATATTTTAATAATACTAATGGGATGATGTAATTAATTAGCTTTTTTTTTCTTTCTAAATATAATGCACGTTTATTATTATGCTCAATAATTTGTTTGCCCTTCATTCTATAACTGATTGACAAAATATAATCGGTTGACTACTTATTTTTTCAATGATTTGTTGAAATTAAATTACAAATGTTTGTGTTGAATACAAAAAAACATAAACACTAAAATTATTATTCAAAAAAAGGAAACACTTATTATTCCAAACAAACAACCCATAACTAAATTGTTCGAAAATAGTAATTGTATTATATTTCCGGAGAAAAATGTTCTTCATCAACTACATTATCCAACGACGGGCTATCCTCCAATAGTTTTTCCTGCATTCATAAAAGATAAATACTTTTGAATTAGTAAAAAGAATGTTTAATAAAAAGTATTTTAAATTAAAGATAACTAAAACACAACAATACTATATTACCAGATAATTTTCATAGTAGTAGCGCCACACAAAGTCCCATGATGATAGCCCATGTCGCCATTCTCTACATACACATCTGCAGCGATCAATAGATCTATCATGGAGCCTTATTAAAATTTCAAAAAGTATGACATCAAAAGGAAGAGAAACCATTATGTAAAAAAATTGAAACCAATAATTTCATATGCCATATAGATTGTTTATATAGAAGATAAAATTGGGCTTATTAGAAGAAATATAAAAATGCAAATTAGTTATTAAATATGGTAATTGTTTTAGTAATGGAATTTTGATTGTATTTTGATGATTTGATTTTTTTAAATAATCAATTTTATACAAAAACGTTTTAATAATGTAATGGAAGAACGTTTAAATATTACACATCACATGTATATCAAATTCTCGCGGATCTATGTTTTTATAAAACCGACCCGGAAGTAATGGATACTATATATATGTTTTATTATTTTTTCCATCAAATCTTCTAACATCATATCTCTTCTCTATATTCAAAGATTCTCTCCCACTTCCCAATAACCTCCATCCTCTTCATCAGTTACATCATCTTCATCTTCTTCAAGTAATCGGATAATTAAGGTATGGCTCAATAACTTCAATTTGGAAATTTGTTTACTCTGTTTTTTCTTAAATCAAGCAATCCATTGTTAATTTTAAAGTTCTCTTATCCCATTGTCGATTTTCTTTTCTATTGATGTTTGTAGATCTATTTATCATTGTAGGGTGTTTGTTTATGTGATTAATTCAACGATTTGTGTTATATTGATGTATTACATGCAATATATGATAATATACATTTTGAAGTTTGTTTACTCTGTTTTTTTCTTAAATCAAGCAATCCATTGTTAATTTTAAAGTTCTCTTATCCCATTGTCGATTTTCTTTTCTATTGATGGTTGTAGATCTATTTATCATTGTAGGATGTTTGTTTATGTGATTAATTCAACGATTTGTGTTATATTGATGTATTACATGCAATATATGATAATAGACATTTTGAAGGTATTATTCAAAAATTATGATGTTGATATTGTTTTGGTTATTGATATTCAAGAAGAAGTTATATTTTTAAGCCACAATGATTATTCGATATGAAAACCCAAAAACCACAGTGAACGGAACCACTAAAACTCAAAACAAAGGTAGGATCACTTCTTCAATTAATATCTTCATCATCTTCAAAGTAGTATTTGTCTATTAGTCCAGAAGGCCAAAATTCTTCCAAAATCTTATCCGAAATACAAACGCCTTTGTCTCGAATAGATTCCTTAATAAAAAAAAACAAAAAAAACAATGAAGTTAATAAGAACAATGTTGTTCAAATACTAATCAATTTAAACGTAAGAATTAGAAAAAAAAAATATATTACCAGATAATTTTCAACATAAATAGAATGATGCAAACCAAATTCAAATGATGATAGGCCGTCTTGCCATTCTCTAGATACACATTTAAAGCGATGAATTGATATAGCATCTAGCTTGGTTAAAATCTCAAATAGTAACATATCAAAAGGAATATAAATCATTGTATGACGATTGAAAATTATAAAGAACTGTTGAATATAACATACAATTTATAGGTTAATAACCTAGTTTATATAAGTGATATTAAAATGGGCCTAAAACAGAAAATCATAAAAAAGCCCATATACATCCAATAATATTGTGGTCAGATTTGCACAATAACGTGTACTATGTAAATTATTAAATGTTAGTAAGGTAATATATGGAACTTGATTATGACAGTGATTACAAAATATGATTGAAATTATATAAAAAAATTGTAGGTAAATCGTTTAAACATATTTGTTTATTTTAGGACATAATAAATCTTCATTGAAATATTATATAAAAGGATTATATCTGTTATATATATAGATTAGTATACAAAATTTCAGATTGTGAATATATCTCTATGTCATGATTGTGTGAAGATTTGAGAAGTGAGAGTTGTTGATGTTTAATCATGCTCTGTAATTCGGTCAATATAACAAAGGATTAAAAAGATATTTACATAAACCCCCCATTACTTTTTGTAAAATGTACATAGTGATTGTCAAACTCATTTAGTATAACAGTGTTTTTTTAAACCTTATTAATTAAATGAAAATAGAAAAAAGAAAAATAAAATCTTTGAAATTACTAATACAAATAATAAATTCATAATGAAACTTGTGTAAAACCATATAAGTAAATTTGAATAATATATTTTTTAATGACATATGGTATTACAGTAATACAAAATGTAAATATAGCATGTTTATTTAAAACCAAATTACCTTTACATGAGAAGTTCAAACACATCAAATTTAAACTCACATTTACATCACAAATTACACAAAATCTCCTTGTAAAATAAGTTAGATGTCGATGGAGATATTTTATTTTTACATTTAATAATCATGTATATTATTTAATCTATAAAGGGTTATTTATAATAGATGTGTGATGACATTCTTAATTGTCAATGTGAATGTTAACATATGTAATTTACTGCAAACATTTATTGGACATAACAAAAAATGAAACATAATACGAAATTCTTTTATTATTAAAGTAACAAAAGGATAAAATTTAAGATACTTAAAACAAATTAGATAGTTTGAGAAACAAAACGAGTATCAAATTAAATCATAATTTCTAATCAAAAGGCGAAACGATTGTCTCCAAAAATAAGGCGCCTTTCGGTCCGTTGTAGCTGTCAACATGTTGGATGTAGTTAAAAGAATCATTGCACAGGACAACTTCAACAGTATCTCCCCAAATACTTGTTATCAACCACTTTTTGTCTTGAATTATATTGGTCCTTTGCTGCGTCTCCATATAATGAACTATGCGAGCCTTATGGAAAGAAAATACCTTGATCCAATCATCATGTTCATATTTGACCAAATCTGCAATTAGTTCACCAGCATATCGAACGACAATCACATGCAGCTTGTTCGAAATTGTTAGAAAATGTCCTTGGCAAGGATTGACTTCCATACGATCCGGAAAACGAAGTATACTGAAAGATTCAGAGATAACATCGAAAGCAACTATGTTCCTTTCACCTGGTGGAATCCAGTAATTGGAAACCATGAAATATATTGTTTTGCCGGAATAAATTCCAGGAGACCATGAATAAAAGTTTGAAGCAAATTGAGATCCCTTCAAGAAATTTAATTTTGTCCATGAGTCACGACGTCGTGAATATACACGAGCAGTAAGGATGTTACTGTAACAATTAATGTGAAGCACTTTTAGATCGTTGGACTCGTCAAAGTACATTCCACCTGTATCGTCGTGTCGACCAAAATGACACATAGAATAGTTGTCGGATATTGACTTAAAACGCCTCGTTGTTGGATTCCAAAGGACGAGCTCACTGTAACTCCTTTTAATGCAAACTAAAATCAGTCCATTAAACGAAGATATAATGCGTAAAAAGGAAGGATGGACATCGTATGGAAAAGTTATGGTTTTGCTTGTATCGACTTTTAAGTTGCCAGCTACTATGTCGTCAACTACAATGGACTTTTCTTTCAAGGAGATCAGCTTCTTTTGTAGTGAATTTCCAACTCGCCGAGCATGGATGATAGCAAACTTTGGTGTAGATAATTCATAACACCATAGTTTAGAAACACATTTGAAACGATAAACTACCTTTGCAGGTAGTCTCGACAAGATCTCTTCAAATATCATGTCATCCCCAACATGTTCCATGATTCGTAATACTCTGCAAAAAAAAAAAAAAAAAAAAAAAAACGATTGTATAAGCTTTTTCAAGTTTATTAATTTTGATATAGTAACAACAGGAAACGTTGTAATATAAAATACATTAAAAATAAAGTATGATATTGTGATTTACAATATAATAGTTAAGATTGATCTTTTTGTAAGTAATACAAATTGAATCATAAAGGCTCATATAAATAAAAGTGCTTCTTGGTATAAAAACTTCAAAATTATGAATGGAACATTGAACATTTATAATACAGTATAGGGAAACTAACCGTGTAAGTGGAGGTGTTATGTATAAGAGTTGAAGAATGAGAAAGAATTACATGAAATATGGGTATTTATAGGAGTTTCATCATATAGTGGAAATCTATTATTATTAAAAAAGATATGTCAATTTTTAAATTAAATAAGGTTTACCATTCTTTCCATACAGTGTATCAATTACATATTATATAACTCATACTTAGAGCATTTCCATAAACATAAAGTCAAACGTATGTTCAATAATATTTAACAAATTTTTGATGAAAATTAAAGGCGATTGAAAATCTATTTATATAGTGATGTTATATATTTTTAATCAAATAATGCAAAAATTATGTAAGATTTATCGATTTGTTTTTGAAAATTTGTATTAAGAATTTTATTGAAAATTTGATTGCAAATCGATTGGAAGATCAACTTAAATAAGAAAACAATAATCCCTTATTAAAAAAAAACGTTATTGAAATATAATTTTCATATTAAGTGTATAAATTTCGGTACTTTTTGTAAGTATAGTTATGTTTTATAAACCATTACCAAAAAATAAATTTAGAAATATAATTTACTTTCCATAACATGGTAACATTATTAGTATATTAGGTAATGATTTTGAGACCATTTGTCATTCCATGAGTTGCGTTTTCCTAACAAAACTACCATACTTACCTTTGATAAGGTAACGTATTTATGATATACAAACCATTTGTTTATAAGATCAAATATGACCTATTTGATGAAATATAAATAAGTCAATTCAATATTAAATATGGTAATTCTTTAATAGATGTTAATGTGTAAAAAAAAGCCAATTCAATATTTTGTACTTTACAATTCAATCTTGAATTATGTAATTACAAGTACGTCACTTGTAAAATCCTCTTTCTTAATTGAATATTGATTATATTTTATTAATTTGATTTCTTTAAATAATCAAATCTCTAACTAATTCTAAATATATGCCATGAAAAAACGATTTAATAATATAAATGCATATCAATTTCTCGCGGATCCTTGTTTTAATTATACCGACCCGAAAAATATGGATAGTATATAATTGTTTTATTATTTTTTTCAACCAAATCTTATAAATCATTTGTCTTCTCTTTCTTCAAAAGATCATCTCACCCTTCCCAATAACCTCCATCATCTTCATCAGTTACATCAACATCTTCACCTTCTTCTACTAATCGGATCATAAAGGTATGAATAAATAACTTTAACTTTGAACTTTGTTTACTCTGATTTTCTTAAATCTTGCAATCCATTGTTGATTTTGAATTTCTCCTGTTTCCAATGTAGATTTTATGTACTATTAATAATTTTAAATCTGTTTATTATAGTCGGCTGTTTGTTTATGTGTTTAGTTTAAAGATTTGTGTTATTTTGATGTATTACATGCAATATATGATAATAGACATGTTAAAGGTATGATTCAACAATTCTGATGTTGAAGTTTTTTTATTATCTTTTGGTTAAGTCTTCACAACCATTAAAGTCAATATTGTTTGCTTCTTACTATTGAATAAGAAGTTAGATTTTTATGAAAGAAATGTTTGTAATGTTTTTATATAATTTTGTTATGTGAATGTTTAATTTGGATTATGGTCATTACATTGATTATGTTCTTTATTAACCGGAGATCCTAATCTAATTAGTACATGTTTGTTCAAACTCAGATCAGTATGACGTCTTTTTATCAAATATTTTCCTCCAACTCTTCTCAATATCCGGTAAGTTTATGAATGTTATTAGTACAACATTTTTTCCTGATTTATTTATTTTAATACATGTTATTTTTTTCAAGGAAATACCATATGAATATAGCAACAGATTCCTAATGAATGCTGAACCAAACAATCAAGCTGTTATCAAATGTGTTAATGGTAAGGAGTTTGAAGTTCTCTTGACTAAGCATAAAGGTGCGTTTGTGTTCATGGATGGTTGGGAAAGTATTGTAGTTAAACTATCATTTACAGACGGTTGTTTTCTGATGTTTAAGCAAATTGAATTATACTCGTATTTGTTAACACCCTTTAAGAAGATGCAACCCCATCCAATATTGGGATCTAATGTCCCTATATTTACTTCAATGTCTACGGAGAAAACGATAAGCAATGTCGAGTACTTCTGCCAACGCTTCACACAAGAATCCAATGATAATTTGGTAAGTATATAAACTTTACTATTAAATGCTTTTCAATAACAAATTTAACTTATATCTCCACGATAAATATTATACGCAGATCATTCCTGCTGATTTCGTTGAAGAAACAATAAGTTTACCATCTATTCGGAAGTTAACATTTAAGGTCCATGTTAATTTGTGGGACAGTTTTGATGTGATGGTTGAGAAAGACCGGGATATTAAGGTGTATTTTCTTTATGATTCATGGGACAATGTTGTTTCTTGCGTACCTATATACCCGGATTATTACGTTGTGATGCGGTACATTTTTAAACAAAATTTCCAGCTGATTGTTTATGACTTGAATGGTTGTGAGGTTCTTGTGCGAAAGAGAGTATACACGCTTGCTGCTATAAACATACCCAAACCAGGCCATGCAAATATTGAAATAAAAGACACCGGTGTAGAAACCGATCATGAAAAGGATGAAGATGAATCTGATCCAGATTATAATGAATCCATGGACGATGATTCTGATGATGCTTCTTCCATTTAAACAAACTCTGATAGTGATGGAATGTCTGATGAGGAAGACGTTGCAGTTTCAGATTTTGAAGAAGATAAAAAGGTTGATCCAGACTACCATCCTATTGAGTTTGAATGGAAGTATGACAGACGTTTTGTAAGTTCAGTTACTATTAGCATTATTTATATCTAAAATAGTATAAAAACAATAATTTGTTTTTAGTATTTAATTTTGCCATGTTGTATATGTCATAATCTAATATTTTGCTTTAATTATTTATCGCAGCGTCTTAGTGTCGATCTTTCTGAAGCATCAAGAATTGACATGACTATGGAGATGTATGTGCAGAACTTGGCTGGAGTTGATACATTGATTTCATTTCGTGGTGAGAAAAACGGTGGTGGTTTTCGATATGAGGCTTTGGAATGGCGTACGAAATTTACGAAACCAAATGGTATCAATCCTCCTGCTAAGTGCACGTTTGTTTATTGCCCAGTTGAAAACAAATTGATTCTGAAGAAGGTTGTCAAATAGTTCCTTTCAAACTTTTTAAAAAATATAACTATAATTTAGGAATTTTGTTGGTTGGCTACTTTAGGTTCATCTCATTTTGCGTCTTTATATAATAATCGTTCTTGAATGTATTAACAGTTGATGATGTAAACCTTTTTAGACTACTAAATGAGATATAACTTGTTTTATGTTGTTATTGATACATGTTTAATGTTTAATCTTTAATATTTACTAACTGGTATTTAAAGATGATTGTTCCTTATTCATTATAGTCAATATATTAAAAAGGTTAAGTTTTTTATGTAAGGATATACAATATATTTACACAACAGTTAATATATCCATTTCGGGCTTCCATCTAATTTTAAAAATTAGTCCATATAACCGATGACTATCTATATGTAGATAAAAAATATATGATTTAATGATAACCTTGTACTAAATTAATATATGAAAAAATAATAAACAAATCAAATAATTTAAGAATATTCCTAATAATACATTACAATATCAAAAATACATCAACTTTTATTAAATTAAAATAAACAAAATTAATTAATAGACTTAACATAGGTGAGTGAAAACTTCTTTATAAACAACATTCGTTGTAGTATCTGTCGGTTTCCCTTCCTTATCTAGAATTAACATCTTCATCCCTTCTCTTGATTTAACTCTTGATAATGCTACATATAACTGGCCATGTGTAAAAACTGGTTCTTTTAAAAAAAGACCAACCTTAGACAAAGACTGCCCTTGACTCTTATTGATTGTCATAGCGAAACACACAGCAACAGGAAACTGTCGTCGTTGAAAAGCAAAAGGTATTTTTTTTGTCCGACGGTATCATCGTAATTCTTGGAATGAGCGTTCTAGTTCCAACATTAGCACCTGATATAATTTCAGCTTCCATAACCCGCTTCCCAAGAAATGTAACCTGCAACCTTGTACCATTACATAATCCATTTTGTTGGTCAATGTTCCTAAGAAGCATTATTGGAACACCGACTTTTAAAACCAGACGATGATTTGGTAAACCAGATATCTTTAAGCCATTCAGGACATCAGGTGAATACAACTCTTGCTGGAAGGAATCTATACCTTGTTCCGTTTGACATATACTATCAGAGCTTAGGTACTCTGTTGCTTCACCAGGAAACAACTCTAACAATCGATCATTTATTTCATGTACAACCTCATTTTTTGGTGTAAGAATCGCCCTTTCAGAAAAATAATCTCGATCCATATATCTTTCTAAAACAGATGGATATACAAATTGAATCAAGCTTTCAATGGGATCCAAACAATCTATGATTAGAAGATCAGAAGGTATTTGTACAGTTGCCACACCATCATTGTCGCCTCCTACTTTACCCTCACCAATATCAAGAAGCCATTTGGAAAATTTGTGCGTCTCCTCCAATCTAGATTTCTCAGCACCAATAGTCAATCTCATGTTTTTGGTCAAGGTAAGTAATTTACATTGGGACCATATATAAGATGAACTCAACGAAGCGTTGACAATTTCTTGCCTACTTCCGTTTGGAATAACTGGAAGAATCTGTCTAAAGTCACCACCAAACACGATTACTTTACCTCCAAATAAACCATCCGAATGACGATTGCTTTTATCGACCAAAACATCTTTAAATGTTCTGTCTAAAGCTTCGAAAGCATGTCTGTGTACCATAGGTGCTTCATCCCATATGATCAACCTAGTATGCTTAAGTAAGTAAGCTACATCACCATCAGGCCGTATGTGACACATAAAACTCTCATCTAAATTTATGGGAATGTGAAATCTAGAATGGGCCATTCTACCTCTAGACATTAGTAAAGAAGCAATACCACTGGAAGCAACATTTAGAACAATCTGCTCTCTAGATCTAACCGATAAGGCTAATGTCCTCCACAAAAATGTCTTACCTGTGCCTCCATAGCCGTAAACAAAAAATACACCTCCTTTATCACCTTCAACGGCTGCCATTATTTGATTATAAACGGAGAGTTGTTCATCAGTTAGAGACGATTTTAGAGTAACTAACTCGCTCTGAATTTGAGGAATATCGAAAGATAGTTCTTCTTCAACCAAGCGATTGTTTCCAACAGCAAATGAATCATAATCAGGATAAGGAATTGTTGACCATCGTGTCAATGACGAACCATTTCTAATCAAATATTTTTCAATCTCCACCAATGTTAGGTTCTTCAATCTCTCATCCGACATTAAAAGTTCTGAAAATAATAAAAGTAAATAAATATAAAAAATATAAATCAAGTGTACTGACTAATAATATGGGTAATATATTAAAAACAAACCTTTGTTCTTTGTTGCTTTTCTTCTGTTGTATAAAATGTCATCACCCAAGTATTTCCATGTTTGTTCAAATACATATTCGGGTCTTGATAATGTGTTTGACAAAAGCAAAGTAACAAATAGTGCACGAGTAGAATGACCATCTTCCACAAAACTGGCTTCTTTAATAGCTTCAATATATTCCATGTCATCATCTAACAAACCCATAGCGTAACACGCATCCCTGAAAGTTGGAAACAACTGACCATCAACAGTTCTAATTTCTTCAAACGATCTTGGTCCTTTGACTTTGTTTAACAGAATTCTAAGAAAATACGGTTCACCCACTGCAGGGGAGACCGAATGAATGCGTCCGATCTGTAACAGTTTTCTTTTACGTGGTGCCCATTGTCTATCTGTTAATTTCCAACAGAATTTAGTAGGAAACTCAACATAAGTAAGTTTGCGGGCTTCTTCATCATTTCTGTTCATCTCCAACCACTTTAGAAAAATTGAAGAAGAGACTGATGGCTTTTCCAAAACGTCTTGTATATCATCTTCAGCTCCAAAGACAACATTTTGTTGACCTTCAAGATGAAAAGGAAGTCTCATAACTGGAGGAAACCTGTAGTGAACTTCATTTGCAAATATCCTCCAAGAAGCTTCACAGGCGGAAACATATCTACAATCATAATAGGCTTTGATCTCATCCTTTGCCGTTTCTTCATTTTCTATACCATCTCTGTTTGACACCACAAGCGAAGCTCTGTCTGCACCTTTATTAATGTACTTAAACAGATATTTGATAGAACCAGCTTGATTGCACCATTCAACATTAATGTGGGCTTGGTATCTTTTCAAAAGAACCGGACTATAAGGAACAACACTTCTGTTGTCTAATTGAACTTTGGACTTTATAATAGTCTTACCATTGTCTCTTCTTCTATATACAGGGAAACCGTCAGCATCAGTGGTGGTTTCAGGGTTGAATTTTTTTGGATAATTTTTTGAACATCTACTATCAACCATACAAGGACAATTGGGATTTGCATTCCCACATGGACCATGAATCATAAATTCGGATACAAGGGTATAGAGGCTAGGATCTTCCATTTTATCCGGTATCTCAGCAGAAACAAATTTGTCTAAATGATCAACGGACAGAAGCTTGGATTCCGGTTTCAAGAAAATGCAAATGTGAGCATGAGGCAATCCACGTTTTTGAAATTCCACAGTATAAACGGCTACAACAAAAATAATGATATTCAGAAAATTATAAAAAATAACATTATAAATATTTTTGGTATTCTAATAATGATATGAAAAAAAGCTTTATACCTGCACTTAGTGCTCCAAAAATTTATTTGTCCTTCAGATCCTTCGTAATTGAATCTAGCTTTATCTTAAACAATCGACACAAAATGTCTGGTCTATCCTCAGGGTTAATTGAAGTATCTCGAAGGTATCGTTTAAATCTCTGGCCACTTCGGATTACATGTAACCGTAATAAAAAAATCTGGATATCCAAACCATTTACATATAGTCATAGCATCTAGATAGTTTTGTTGCATATACCGAGAACCACCGGTAAAAGATGATGGTAAGACTACCCGTATACCGGTATTAGATAAATCATTTGTTCCCTGATTGTTCAACTTTTGCAGATTTTCATATGTTTCAGACCTAAGATGTTTCTGCTGAAATCGGATATAATTAAGCCTTTCACTCTCAATCACGGTGTATGCATCTACTAAAAATTGTTGCAACAATCTCCGAGCATTTAAAATAAGTGAAAAAGCAGTTGATCGATCCTGAATTCTATAGGCAAAGAATTCTCTCATTGTACACTTGGGTCGAATTTTTTTTAAGGTACGTACACCGTCCCTATGTGGAATGTCTATTCTATATCCGTCATCACCATTGGGAAAAAGGATTGGATACTGAAGGGCTAGATATGATGGATGAAGTTCACTGATTCGTTGAAGACCTTCGGTGTGTGACTCAACAACAATATCACGATGATCAATTATTCGTTCAAGATCGCCAACAATCAATGCAGCAACTTCTGAAGTTGAGGGCAAATTATAAGTACGACCATCAAGATCTCTTTTGTAAATGAGACGAAGCTTGAAGTTTTCATTAGGATTGTCATTGAAGTGGTTTCTTGCCATTCTATAACTTTTAACCAACTCATTATTATGATCCAGGAAATCTTTGAGAAACTTAATGAGATGAATATCTATCTGCTTTAAATGCCCATCGGACTTATTCGTAGAGTCACTGTGAAAAAAAAAGTTTCAAGTAAATACGAAATAATATGTAACATCTAAATACTGTTTATTTAAAAGACTAAATAAATAAATACTTTTGTATGATATTACCTGAACAACCTTTTTCGATTTGAAACTTCATTATCAGTATCATAAATATAAAGCTGAGAAAACTTTGGATCTTTTCCAGGTGCAGGTACCAAACCACCTAATGTATGAAAATTCTGTCCACTTATACGAAATACATAAGGTGCCTTACCACTATTGATGCTGGAATCCACTTTTCCACCCATCGATGTGAAAGAGAACATAGAATTGTATCGACGGATATTTTTTAGAAAGTACTTGCTGTTTTCATTACAACTTGCAAATAGATCCTTGTATATTGAAGGAGGCTCTTTCAAATCTGGAAGCTCCACTTTTCCATAACCACAACATAAGTTATAAGTTAATTTACCCAATGTAATTCTCCCTTTTCCACCTTCATCAGACCATAATAATGAGTCACACATCTCACATCTAAGGCTTTGATTACCATGATCCAAGTACTCTGAAAACATAAAATTGATTGACCAATAAAGAATAAGTTAATAAATAACGTTTATTTAACTACAAAGATATCTAGCATTATTATTACCTGTGGATACACCTTTAAAAGGGTCTTGAATGGAATGTAACTCTTCATTCTCATCATCAGAAGTAAGATCTACCATTGGAATAGGTTCGATAACGCGTTTTTTTGGTAAAATCTTTTGTTTACCAGATTTAAGCTTTGTCTATAAAGAAGATTGAATAGAGTTACTATTCTGTGTAACAATGTTTGAAACAATAGATAATGGATAACTGCTAGAAGTAGGGGTTAATTGGTTATCCAAAGTAAGAGTACCTGTAAAAGACACAAATTAAAAATACTAACATAAATTAAGATTATATCTATATATATCTATATATATATATATATATATATATATATATATATATGTAGATTGATATAAAAAATTTTATGAGATTACATACCAGTTGTTATGCCACTTAAGGGTGTTGTTGTGGTTAAAGATTTCAAGTTATGAAGTGTGTGGAAACTATTAGATGATGAAGGAAGATTAGGATTATAATTCTCTTGGTTGATGAAGTTGGATCTGTTAACAACTTTACATGATCCTCTACCACGCGGAACATTATTTTGTTTATTTGAAGTTTTTCGCCTACTATCGAGACAAAGCTTGCGCATTTTCCTTCTATGAGCGGCAAGTAATGCTGAAATGTACATATCATTAGATTTTATGTAATTAATATTAATTTATATATACACTTAAACTAAAAAAATAAACAAAACAATAGTGTATCAAATATTTTAGGTCGTAAAACATTACGCTAACTTTTGACATACCATTTGAGTTGGAAGCTAATGGAACTGCATCATTTATACCTAAAATTGTACATATATAAAAAATTTGTAAATACAACACATGATACACAATAATAAATAATATTAACAAAATGAGGAAATGTAAAATACCGATGGATGACTGATCTGTCGTCCTGAAAGATATACCTTATTCAATTTATCAAAAAAATTAACACATTAGAAATAGATTTTAAATGTACAATAAAAAAAATTAATGTAACATTCTATAATGTAAAATGTAAAATTTTACCATTGGTGATGTTTGACAAAGGTGTTATTCTAACTGTACCTAAATAAATATTTCGTAACAAACAGTTATTAACTTATATTAATTTAAGATGCTATAGATATAACTGTTAACGAAATACCAAATGTAATGAAAAAACTTACTGCTAGATGATTCTCCAAGTGAAGAAGAACATATCATCGGTGTATTTTCTAATCTTCTCTTATTAGACATTTTCTAAATTAAATAATCAAAACACATATTAAATATATGTTAATTAATATAAAATATAAAAAACAAAAAAATAGGCTACAACACATAGCCGTTTGGGTATACCTATTCAATCAAATCAATATATAATTTAATTGAAAAAATGATTATCCTTTCTAACACACATTTCTCAACACATTTACCAAAGAAACATCATCTTCATCGACGGCGAGGGTTTTCACTATCATTTCTGGATACAAATCGAAGAGAATCAAAGGGTTTGGACCTTATTGGATAATTTCAAACTAAAAGGTACGATTTCCATCTTCGATTATCATCATCATTTAGAAATTTTTGAATCATACAAGTTTGTGAAATAGATTTTTATGTTAAATTCAAATGTAGTATGAACAGGGTAATACTTTGAAACTCCAAATCCGTAATATTAATAGATTGCATGTTTGAAATATCAAAGATTTAGGGCGATCATGAAATTTACTTCTGTTGATCTTCCTTAGAAAAGGCATAAAGATTAGGTAATAAAATAAATCTACACAATACAGAAGTTAGTAAGAAATGTGGAACAAAAGTTAAATATTTCAAGAAATAATCATAATTTTTTGTTTTTATGACATATTATATTGAAATACTTTGGTTAGTAAGTATCTAAAGTTTGTTTATTAGATATTCATAAGATTGAAGTGAACTGTAATTTAGTCAGAGTACAAATGTAAACTGAAATATAGTTTAGTTATGTATGATTCATGTTTTATTAGAAATTCATAATATGCAAAAGATAAAAATTATGAATATGAAATATTAAGTTTCATACATTGCAGTTTACAAGATGGTTTTATCATTTGTTCAACGGATGGATGAACCTAAAGATATTTCATTGGTATGTGTACTTTAAGTATCTAAGTTGATTAAATTAAACGTTGTAATCATTACAGTCCATATATAACTGTTATTTATGTATAATATTACAATGTTAATGAAGGTGGTACCTGTTGAATTTGTTAAAAAAAATGGGGACAAGACTGGCAACATATGAACATAGAGGTTCATCATCAAGACGGTAGACATTGGAATGTAAGACTTAGACACATGGATAGCCTACCAGTATTAACAGATGGTTGGAGGGCTGTTGTTAATCATCTAAATTTGTCAAAAAAAACTTGGCTGCTCTTTAAAAGCATAGGAGACAAAAAGTTGGAGGTTTATCCTTTCATAAACGATGTGTGTGGTAAAACCTACATAACAATGAACAACTACACAAAGTTGGGTCTTACGGTAAGCGTATTCTTTGGTAATTAAGGAAATCTCAAAGTGAAAAATTATAAAGACTTTCTTAGTAATACATAACTTAATAATTATATGTTTATAATATATTTTATTAACTTGCAGGTAATTCCAGATGAGTTTATTAACATGTTTTACAAAAACCACGAGATAAACGGCAATTACCAAGTATATGCAGGTGGTAAGTACTGGAATGTGATGGCAGCAAAACTTCATGTAACCTATGCTTTTACAGGCGGATGGTCGGAACTGTGTGAGAGTTTGAAAATTATGAATGGTGACACAATGTTGTTTGAGAAGATTGATAATGTTGTATTTCATTTGAGAGTATTCAGGAATGGCATTGAGGTTGAATTGGGTTTTAAAGAAGAATCACAAGACAGTGATTCTTGTGAAGTTATATCTCGACAGACATTCCAAGAAAGTATTTATTTTGTAAGTATTTTTTATTACACATAAATAATTTAAATAAAAAAGATTACTTATATTTAAAATTTTTAATTACAGAACTTTGTTCAATCTGAGAATGCAACGGATACAAGTGGAGATACTTTGATGCATGTGGTAGTGTATTACAATACATTTGTATTTTTAAGAATAATTTGATTAATAAGTTATAGCCATAACTGTTATTACATTTTTTTGTATGTAAATAAAAGTTTAAATCACATTATGTAGCAGGAAAAAAATTCTGGAAATGAAAGTGATGAAACGTTGAATATGACAAAAGAAGTTCTAAAATGTGAAGACTTGACACCACCAAGTAAAAATGATAAATGTTCTGAGGTTCCCGTGAACGAAGAGGTAATAATAAGTTAATATATATTTACATGACATTATATATGTTAGCATATATAAAATTTATAAATTTCATAATTATGTATATATATTTAATTAATAGATTGGAAAGAAAGGTAAAGAGGTTGCACAAGTGATTGGCTCAACATCAAAAAAAAGAAAAGTAATTGACCAAACTCCAGAAGTTGTCACACCCGAAATTTCAAACTGTCGTCGGTCATCAATCAAAAGAGAGGTAATTTTGACTTTAATCACATGTGAAATACAATTATGAATGCTTTGTTGTAATTACATTTTAAGAAAGATTTAATGTTTTTCATTAATATTGAAAATTGAAGGTAAAAAACTACTGTGAGAATGCACGTAAAGTTGGACAGGAAAAGCAACCGAGACGTGATAGTAAAAAAACAATAAAGGCTGAACTTGATCCTGAAAATTTTGAGTTTATTCGAAAAGGAGAAAACAGATTGGTATGAAATTATGTAACATAAATTATAAAAAGCTTTGTATGATTTATAGGGAAATGATAATAATGTTATGTAAAAATTTTTTGATAGCGTCTTCCAATAGAGGTTGCGAGGAGATCAGGTCTAATAAGGGCGCTTCATTCATTGAAGATTCAGACTTTGGATGGAAGAATGATCGATAACGAAGTGGACATAGAGAAAAATGGCCTAAAACCACGTTACGCAATGGTGAAGTGGGGAAATTTTATGTCTGCAAATGGTTTGAAAAAAGGTGACATGCTTCACTTCAACTTTGTTACTTCAAAACAGGTGCTGGAGTTAAGAAATGTGGATCGAATTTAAGACAAATGTGTTGAATGATGGTAGTAGGTTTATTTCTTGCTATATGGGTTCTTAATGATTATGGTTTTTTGGAATATGCATGTATTTGCATATGAAAACGTTGGTAGAAGTTTGTTTAACTATATGTTTATGTAATATGTGCATATATGGATAATGTTAAGTTTTTGGAACAATATATATAAGTATATGTATAAATGTTAATCATCTTATTTATCTGTTGTATTCACTAAAGAAGAAATTATTAACATAATCCAAACAAACACCATTAAAAGTTGTATATCAAATGAGGAGGTAACATATAAAATGAATAAAACATACCTGATAATATATATTGACCAAAAGGCTTGATATGATTAGGAACAAAAGACACAGAGAATAGGGAAATGGTTGTAAAATTCTTCTTCGAAGTGATATAGAAGGAAAAACCACAAAATATAGTGAATAGATTAAAATAAACACAATGAGAGTTCATACACTTGAATGACTGTATTTATAGAAAACAATATCAGTATTTATAGAAACTCAAAAATTTAGGAATATTAATAGAATTTCTAAACATGTAACAATTAGAACATAAATTAAGGATTATACTGTTTTAATGATAATCAAGGAATTAGATATATATTATTTGAATATAACCAACAACCATGTAGCGATGATTTTAATTAGAGAAATACGGGAAACAAAAATATCATTATAAAACATACTTAAAATACGATTATTCTATAGAGACATATCAAATTATTTGATGTGAACAAAGCTGCTAATTCTCATCATCATAAACTTGATAAACAGTACATTGGCCATTTTCAACAATCACCATCTCCTCCAAAACGTTTGCATTTTTTTGAGTTAAATCATGATCATCGCGAAAATATAGTTGAATGAGTTCACGCGGCCACAAATCCATCAAGACAGTCGAAGTAATGAACAAACCTTGGTCTTGGAGCATTTTCTGAAAAATATATACGTACAACAAAATACATTGATAACAAAAAAGCTTATTAACAAAAGTAATTGGGTTGTAATGTAAATAATAAATCACAATAAATACTACCAGATAATCTTCAACATAAGAAGCACGTTCTTCAACAAATTATTTTGATGATAGACCATCACTCCATTCTTTGCATACTAACTTGAAACGATGTATAGATTTGGTATCAATTTTGATTAAAATATTGAAAAGTATCAGGTGAAAAGGAAGCTCAACCATTGTTTCTTGAATACCTAAAACATTATAAAAAACATAGCAAAATTTCAAATTATGAAAATGAGTTGTGAAGAATCAGTATTTAGAACACTATAGATTTTGATGAAGATAATAAGACTAATACCTTAATGACTTGTTTAAATGTTTTAGAACGAATGATTTAAAGAAAAGGCTCATCTATATATAATAATAATCAAGATATCAAATATGGAATGATAATGAGATGAATATTTTCCATTATTAAGAGATTTGAAATATAATATTAAGGGTATATTATACTATGTATTTTTTTTGTAAAATCTATATAAGTGTTATATAGTTGCTGAATGATTTATATACTTGCTGAAGTGTGGTATAATTTCAATATAGTATGTTATTTACATAAAATCAATGAATATTTATTAAATATAATATTTTGAATATAGTATGTTATTTACATAAAATCAATGATCATTATGAAATAATGTTTCACAAAGAAGATATAAAATATAGATTAGATTATGATTATAATATTTTATTGATTATATGATCAGAATTAAAAATATAACATTAATAAAAACGACTTTGAATTGTGATATGTATTTAATATACTATGTTAATAAAATTAAATAAATTTATAGAATTTAAATATAGTATTTTCGGTTCATGTATAATGATTTGACAAATATATGAAAAATTTTTTGTTTAGAAAATTTAATAAGGTCAAACATCCTATATAACATAAAAATGGAAACAAAGATTGTTATACAATTAAGTAAACTAATATGACCTTTGATTATAGTAGTGTTTCTCGCTTACCATATGATGTAGTTACCTTAATTTTTTATAATTTTCAAAAATATGTTTGATCATTAACATATTATTTACAAATCATGAATATTATTTACAAATCATTCACCACAAAACAAACCAATTGACATCATACTAAAAATTAGGAAAACATAATATCCATTAAAATTCCAGAGTAATAGTTAACACAAATTATGAAACGTCTTTTTCAGAAACACCAAACTTAAAAATAACATAAATTGGAAACTGTTTTCGACACCACACGGATATATCTTTATTTCTCTAACTTTGGGGTGATCAGGTCCAAGTTGATAGCATCGTTGACTTTATCATTACCAGGACTGTTTCGACGTTTAGTAGAAGAACTTTCAACAGCATCAACATCATAAACTTCTTGAAGGTTACGTTTAATGTTTTCGAACTTTGACTGATCTTGATCATTAACATCAAAATTATCTGGCGTAACACTGTCGCCGATAATAGATTGAGACTCTTGTAAATAAGCGAATAAAATAATATAAGATGAAGAAATAATAGTTATATTTTGTATTAATTAAAATTGACGTTACATAATAATAGTATAAAACAACATACCTTTGAGAAACATTTGACATTTCCAACAGAATCGGACAAGCATTGAACGTTTGACTCAGACATATCAGACTGCGAAAAACATACAAAAGTCAGTTAATTTGTCACAGCATGTCAAATAGGATATTTACAATAAAAATATAATTTGAAAAATAAATACTAACATCATTAATTTTCCATTTATTCTCCAGAGCAGAAAGTATGTCATCATCAGAAGTTAACATTGAAATTCCATAGTTTTCTATCTGGTTAGAAATGTTAAAACTGGAAATTTTTATTTGAAATGCAAACTTTTTGTTGATCAAGATATCAAACTCAGATGGCAGTGACTGAAAGGACCCTTCGGTGGAACTGTCAACCTATACAAAATTATGAAATTTAGTAAATATACATAAATATTGTATAAAAAAAACTAATTGTACCTTTGAGTAAACATCAAGAAGTTCTTTGGAGGTTTTTTTAATAAGCTTAATTGCTTCATAATCAAACAACGTACAAGAAACAGTCCCAGTCGAATCCTGAACCCTTAGAGGAATCTTGTAACTGTTAGATGATATAAAGTAAATAATTGGAAGGGAATCTTGAAAATCCATGGGTTGGTATTCAATACTGTGATAACTGTTAGATGATATAAAGTAAATTGGTATTTTGTACTGCTTCAATTAATTATAAAATATAAACAATACCGATAAACAGGAACAACATCAACAGCATCACAATCAGGGTTTATACACTCCAAAGTCTTCTCATCCAAAACATCAAAACTGCCGTCATCTTTTTCAACCAATGTTGATTTCTCTTCAATTTGCTTCTTACAATTATTGCATGATAAATAGTACCAAGGCTTATCATTTGAAATTGCTATAACAGTACCATAATGTACAAATAGCGGAAGTAAACAAAAGTTAAAAAACATATAACTTTATTAAAAAGTGTACCTCAGCAATTGAAGCAATAAAAGCAGTCAACACAAAGTCTTCAGCATTAAGAAACTCATCTTCAGCATTGGATATCACTTGAGAGCATGACTGTTTACTGGAAGATGAGTTAGAAAACTCCTTCTCAAGATACCTATAACAGTAGAATATATTAAACAATATATTAAACATCTGGATGAAAATTAATATGGGAATCATTAAATAACAATTACGTACCTGTCTTTGAATTCCTTTATCTCATCCAAATCTGAATTTATGAACACACGACTTGCTTCAAACATATTAGTAAGTCCAATTTTACCTAATTATAACGTACATGTTTATTATATGATTTAAAAACGATTAAATTATGTAACATCATAGAGGGAGATACATATAGTTACAAATATTTAATTCAGCTTCTTGAACTAATTTACATAACTTAAACTTATACCTTGATAATTGTTTACTGTGCCAAAATGGACAAGAATAACAACATGAGCAGGACGGTTTTTATCATTCATGTACTCTGACAAAGTGACTGCATAGTTTTCCCATAGTGTAAGACCAATCTTCTGATCTCTGTATAATGAATATTTAAATATTTAAAATACAACATATAAATTAATAAAGATGTACATATGCAAATATATATATATATATATAGTCAATACTCGAGATCTTTAAGAGTTATGTTCATTCGTTTGGTTTTAGAGCCATCCTTTCTATTTGCATCTTCAATAGGATAAGACACAACAACATAACCGATGAAATCTGTATATTTACACCAATTTGTCAATATAAATATATGAATTTATTTAAATGTTATAATAATAGTGGGAAACAGTAAATACCCATTGGAGTATTAACTTCAACTTTTTTACTCAACACAGTTTTAAAATCTGTGAAACGAAAAAAGTACCGAGGACCAGACCAGTTTTCAGATTTCAGGACAGAAGTGAATGCGTACAAAGATAGCTTCTGATCATTTCCAGTAACCTTGATCTTGGTTGTATCTTTGGCTAGTGATGGTTTGTGAAACAATAAACAGTCATCAACAACCAAAAATTTAAGGAACCGTTTGAAAAGTTTATGTAAACAGCTACATTGAATGAATGAACCCTGAAATAGTAATTATATAAGATGCATTTTAGATAATCAACTTGGATAACAATTGTTAAAGAGGAATTTTCAATAATAGTTAAGAAAGTTAAAAGTTGATACCTCCTCATCCATCAACAACATGTCAACTCGATAGATCTGATTATCAGAACCATTCATTTTTTTATTCCACAAGGATATGATCTTAGCCTTGATTGTGTAGTTCGTAGAGTGAGCATTAAGAGAACTGAACATAGTAATCTTATTGTTCTCCATTTAACTGTTAAATTAAGACAATAGGATCAGAGGCTTTTGATGTGTTTATATGATATTAAATATAAGAATTGAAAAACGGGTAATGGTTGTACCTTCACTCGTAAACAACAGAAGAAGAAAAATGAGAGCGAATATGATTGAGAAACTATAGAGATGACATCTATATATATATATATAGAATTCAAAAGACTAAGATATGGAATGATTGAAAATTGTTTTTGGAAGTTATTAATTAAAATTAATCTTTATGGTAATTAACAGAAATAAATTTATGTTACATTGTTATTTCCTAATATATTAGTATTGATTAACAATTTGAAATTATTCAAACCGAGTATTTTGCCGGGTTAAATTATTCAAACCCAGAAGTAAATGTATCCAAGTAAAGAAAAAAAAATAAAGGTATAATAATTTTGATGTCGTAAGGATGAGTGATTGAAAAACGACTAAAATTTGGTTGTTCGAATTATTACCTAAGCTTGTGTAAGATTTTCAACAAATGTATACAACCATATTATTGACACATAGACATCCATAACCATTACATTCGACACTTCACAATTGCATATTCATCAACATGAAAAAAATAATCATATGCAGATAAAAAAGACAAATATCGCCATAAATGATAGGAAGAATAGTCTTAGAATCAAAAAATAAAAACTTACATTTATTCATATCCGGCGTTGCTGAGCTAAAATCCATCAATTGTATGCAAATGAAAATAGGATCAACAAATGAATACAAAATTAAGGAACAGGACGATAACAATATACCAAATAAACATAAAAAGAATGTATAAAACTCAAATCAATAAGGACTCGAACCAGTATAGGTATAAAACGAAGCAAGTTTTTATGATGGAACAAAAAGGTTCAACTTTTGCTTGAAAAACTGTTACAAAAATACCTATGTCTTGTACCAGAAATACAATTAGAAGACGAAATGTTTACCATAAGCACAAACCTTAGCTTCTCAAAGCCGCAGAATTCCTTAAATCTCCAATTTCATGTTATAAAACAACAAAAAATCATATTCATAAAATAAATCAAATAAAACTAATAAATATATACATATATACTGTTTTTTTTTTCCTAGGAATACAATAAGATGAAGAAATCGTTACCAAAATTACTAACCCTAGCTTCTGAAATTCCGAACATTCATCAAATCTACACTGTTTCATGGTACAAAAGAACAAAGATTCAGATACGGGAGATAAATGAAATAAAAGTAATACAAATGAACTTATCTTTTGTACCAGAAATACAAGAAGGACAGATGGTACCAAAAGCACAAAACCTAGCTTATGAAATCCCCAAATTTGCTTAAATCTCCAATGTTTCATGTTATAAACCCAACAAAAAAAAAACCATAATCAAACAATAAATCTCGAAAAACCGTTCATGGAACATATTAGACAAACAGATTTTTAGAATCAAGAGGTTGATGATGAAAATCTGATGTTGAATCAGCTTGAAAGGGCCTTGAAAATTCCGTATGGTTGAAGAGTAAAGTAGAAAAGAATGAGAAGTTTCACAAATTAGGTTTTTTTTAGATACTTATATACCCGGGTCAAATACATGCGGGTATGGATAGTGGATAGCGGATCCCGTGTAGAAACATCAAGTTTCCCTAATTTTCCCGCCAAAAATCTAGTGAGGTTGCACCATGTGAGGACACGTGTCCCACACTTTGTTTGTTTATTATATATATAGAAGTGGGCTCGGTCCAATTATAGAAAATAACTACAAATTTTAATTCAGTCACTGGCGTTCTATTCTGCCCAACTGGCTATTTATTTTCATATCACTCGTTTTTGCTCCATTTGCACCAGGACCTGTCCCAACACAAAATAATGTAATATAATACTAAAAACTAAATAAAACAAATAAAAACTATACAAAGATTATTCAATTTACACGGGACAAATATGTGTATTTTACCCCACATCAACGACGAAACTATTCGCGGAAGCTTTCTTCTTTATGTGTTCGGTTCCTTGTTGAGCTTGATCGCCTTCCAGTAACTCGGTTAGCACCTACATTTCATAAAACATGAAATGAGTTAGTCATTTAGCGTTTATAACATGTCTAAACAAGTTCGCGAGTCAAAAACAAGCAACACACAAGTTTCCGCAACAAAATGCAGCAATATGACCCGTCGCGTGCCGCGATGAGATTTAGTAAGCTCGTCTTGTACCGCGATGACCATCACGTGCCGCGACCCCAATGGCTTTTCTACGTGTGTGCATATACGTATGCTCATAAAAAACATAAGTTAAATTAGTCATAGGCGACTTAAAACGTGTTTAAACGAGTCCCCGAAACAAAACGGAACCAACAAATAACTTTTGCTAAACCTTGACCCCGTCGCGTCGCGCGAGGGCCCTTGGGCCATGTCGTGGCATGGCGCGACGCCCTGAAATGGGCAGAAAGTTTGCAGCTGTTGCTGCATATTCCCAGCATAACTCGATTTCACGGAAACGAGCATAACTCTCTTGTTTTTAATCCGTTTTACACGATTCTTTTTCCTACGCGATCGTAATTTAATTCTCCATCCCATGGAGTTAATATCTAACATTCAAATTAACAAAATTTGAGACTTTTAAGCCTTCGGCTTAATACCTTTTTACAAAATTTTGACCCATTCATGCATTTACCAACATAACCTGTTTGTCTGACCTAAAATCCTCAAGAACCTTATAATTTCAACGTCGTCTATCATATAAGGTTCCAATCACGGGTTTCTTACAACATCTCAACCCATTTCCGCTTACATGTTATTTTGACCCGTTAAGGCTATTTACGCATTTTTTAAGACTTTGACTCGCAAACATCAAACTTTCCGCTTACATACTTGTCCAAAGTAATCATTTAATCTAATGACTTGTTTCTAAACAACATTTTAAAGTCGTTTTCCCGATATACTTATCAAGGGCATTTTTGTCAACTTCGCTTCATCCTTTACAACAAAGGACTTCATTGAACCTTCAACCAATCCAATCACTTAACTTCAATTCTAAACACACATACCTGACTCGGATCAATATATTGACCCGTTTCGATACCTTGCCTTAGTAGCCGCTCAGCAATAGCGATGTACATATCCATCTGATATTTATTCCTATAATCATATAGCTCAACAAACCATTAGTCGATATTGTCAAAGGGTGATAATTTCACCTTTTGACCCATTTGGTCTAAAGGACCATTAAACTCTATGAGATGATATTTATTACCATCTTATCCATATGACTAACTCCGGTTTACACCGTATAGTCGTTTTACTTGTAAATCATCTATTGATTCCTTTGACCCATTATAACCCACGCTATAACGTGTCTTTCCCCAAAGTAACGGTTATTGTCAACAAGTGACCTAAGTACCATTTTACCCTTATTATCTGCATTGGTTTACCATACAAGGTAATTATTAAAAACTCGTTATCTTTTAGTTATTTCATGACTATCTAACCATATTAGCTCCTTTTTATCCATTCAACATGATTTATGACCATTGTCTTTTGTTCCGGACCGCACTTGTCGTATCGGAACATCATAATTTAAACAAGACTTATCATTCATAACCTATAAAATCAATAGGTATTAAATAATTAGAGTGTAAGCTTTACTTACCTTACATCCAAATTATGCTTTTCCGTCATTCTTGCTTCGTTTGACCCGCTTCATTCCTAAGTTTTCACCTAACTTGTTAATCGTCAAACTATCATTGTAAATTGTAAGATGGTTAGACTAGTCTAATTATTCACGACTATTCCATCCTACGCTCTTTATGTCAAAATTATCATTTGATCATATCATTGGTCATTTTGACTTTAAAAATTCAAACGACCTATTAACACAAATAATTTACACGAAGTAGCTCAATTACTCGTTTAATTACTTGACCAGTTATCCGGTATCGTCATTCTTATGTTACCGGTTAAGTCACTTTAACACATGATGTTATCAACATCTTTCTAATCAAGAATATTTCATCCTTTTATCATATCATACTAAACTTATTTCTTATTAAGTATGATTATATACTCAAACACACAATTTGTTCAAGTATTTCCTGATTACTAACTTGTATGATGATTCTAATCATAATCATATCATCAAATTCATCTTATGACTAATACCCACTTAGCCTAGTGTGGGAATTCATTCAATCATTCAATTCATAGCATGTTAGGTATGATTTTCACTTAGGGTTTTGTTCCTAAGCAAGTATACATCACTAATCTAGCCATAGCTTTTCTAATCCATGCCTAATTCACGATTAGGATGATTATCCAATCTTTACAACTTCACCAAATGTCAAGATTTTACATACCTTATGATCCCCTAGCTTGGGAGATCATTAATCCATGTTCAATTGTGAATTTTGACTCCCTTTGGACCTTCAATTTGATGATTCTAAGTGAGATTAGGGTTTTGGTTCTTGGAGAACCTTCTGGTCAACGTACAGAACACACCTTTTGTGTGTGTTTTGTATTTTAAGTTTATTTTATAATTAAACATTCCGTTTACCCGAATCTGGCCCCTCTTGTTTGGTTAGTTATTAAGTAGGACACATCCTATTTATTTCTAACAACATTCCCACTTATTAACTAGGTTAAACATTCCTAGTTAAATTATCGGGTTCGGGAAATCTACAACTTAGTTTATTTTAAGTCTCGTTAACTCGGGCTTCGATAAACTCTATTTTCCCAAAAGCTTTCGTTCAACTTTTATGTAATATTAGGCTTATTTATTTAAAAATCCTAATATTCACCAGGTTACTTTTACCCCTAACGGTAATTTACCCGTCTTTTAGTACTAGCGTAGTTTAATTACCAAATCTGTTTTCGGGGTGTTACAGCCTAGTTTTTATTAATGCCTTTTGTCATGTCCTTTTGGAACTCTAAAATAATTTGCATGGTTTGTAATTTGGATTTGAAGTCTATGTCTGGATTCTAAAACAATGTTGTTGTGATGTTTTTAAAACTTAATCAATGGATGAACATCTTGGTTTTATCACATAGTTGTTTGTTATGGTTGAATGCAATGATATTAAGCAAGTCACACATAATCACGCTTCTGCAAAAGTCAGGGTGTGACAGTTTGGTATCAGAGCTTTGATTGTAGCGAACTAGGATTCTTTCTCGAGTCTAGACTACAATCATTAGGGCTCTCACGAAAATATTTTTACAACATGTTTTCATTGCATACACTAAACTCCTAGATCCAGGGAAACAAACACTTTTACAAAAGGAAAGACAAGAAACACGATTGCAAGGTTTACATTTGTGGTCTAGTTTGGGATAGACTAGGAATGATAGAAAGGTTTCATGAGGAATAATGAGGATACATGATTTCATGATACATTGTCTTTGATTGAATGCTAAATGATAGTGGTTAATATATGTGCATATGTTATGATTGTTCTGTTACAGACACTATGTCTTCATCTGAGAGCGGATTGTCCGACACTGATGATCCTATGGCCCTCTTCTCTGATAGCGAGAGTGCACCCGAGCCGGAGATCTTTACATCCGATACTGAGAACGACCCAGATATGATATCCGACGACGAGGACGACTTTCAGCCGTTCGCGTTGCCTGACTTTGGAGATGATTTACCGATTGCTGATGGCGTTCCAAACGAGGATCTTTTTGTTGTTCCCATTCCAGTCCATGACCACCTCATCATTGGGAATCCCGATGGTGAGCATATCGTGGCTCCGATCCTCAATCCTGTTCCTCGCGTGGTCATTCCTCATGAGGATTAGCCTTTTGACGATCTGTTTGACAATGACGTTGATTTGTTTGCTTATGGTCCTCCTGATGATGCCCATGGTGATGGAGAGATAGACGAGAACGTTGTTGCTATTCCACTACTTGAGATTCCCGTGATCGATTTATCCTCTGATACTAGTTTTGTCACACCCCGATATTTCTACATATTACCGGTGGGCCCGGCGGGGAGTATCGTGACGTAGTTGATATCATCATTGTCAATATACACAATATAATAGCACAACGAAAGGCTTGGTGAAAAAACTATTACAAACCATAGTGTCTCAGTGTTCGAATGAAAGAATATACAGACTAGGTTGTAATAAGATCCACTGGCGGATCATAAAATAAAATACAAGGAACTGATATAACAGACTCCAGGTATCTAGGGATTTGCAAGATCCTCTTATACGACAGCTAGTAGCTCCAGCCTATTTACGAGAAGTACCTGTCAATCAATCTTTAGAAAATACGTTAGTTTACACCGGTAAATACAATTAACTGACTCATTTGAAAACATTTATAAAAATTTATTTAAGTGCACAAGGCACAAATCATTTATAATTTGGGACAATTATTAAAATAATCTTGTATACAGATTTATATGTTTGTCATACAATTGGGGCCGGTTGGAAGCCGGTCTTGATTAACCGACTCACCACTTATAGAACCCACAAAGGAGTTATCCCCAACATGTGGGTTTATATTTTAGCATTTGCATCTGCATCTGTCAGGTGTATGCCTACACCCCGTGCATAGGTCGTGGCCATTTTCAAATGAAATGAGCCGAGGATATCCAGGACACGGTCGTATTAACCCCCAATGCTTATGTTATCAAACAAAACAGATTAAAATGGGTTATGCAATTTATTAATCACAATCCGATTAAACGATTTCACACCCGATCAAGAGGTATTTAATACCGTATCCCAAGCCCGTATAAGGGAAAATAAGTTAAAAGTATTTACCTGAGCTAAACGTGAAAAGTAACTCAGCCGTATAATCCTAAAGCTTTATGATGATACCTTCTACTGGATGCTACTTAATCTGTATAGAAGGTTTAATAACCTATTAGGATGCTAACGGGTCTTTAGTTAAGTCAAGGACTTAGACCGGCTAGCTAGAAAGAAACTTTACGGTTCTAAACGCTAGATTAAGTGGAGACCGGAATAGAATGTGGTTTAGACCCGACAAGCTTGGATACTTGTATAATATGGGTAAACTAAACATATTCTGGATTTTGAGGATTTAATGATAAGGTTAAACCCGTTTCGGCTATTTTACGTAAACTAGTTACGTAAAACGATCCGAACGCATAAACGCGTGACGGGTAACCAAATGAATTATATACAGGTCTCAAATGTTATTATGCTTAAAATATGTTAATACATCAGTAGGATGTTAACATATATGCCCAAAAAGTAATTAAAACCAAATTAAGTCCCGTAAGGGCATTTTGGTCATTTTAATAATTATAAAAGAGATTTTATAATAAACTGAAGTTCTGGTCTTTGGTAATCAGTACAAATATTTATTTTATCTCATTACATCAGTAAGATACTACCTATATGTGAGGTTTACCATTCATGGCCAAACTATGCCCCGAAAGGGCATTTTGGTCATTTCACATATGCTTTTAAGGACATTTTTGGAAATCTGAGTTCATAATTTATACCTACTGTAATAATATTTAAATTTATTTAAAAATTCAGTAGGTAACAAGTCTTAGGTGTTAGATGTGGTTTTAAACCATACTATGCACCTAATTAGTGTAAAACTCGCTAATTGACGATAATCAAGATGTTTATGTAAATCTGAGATTTTGATCAGTTTTAAATGCTCAAAATAATTTATTTAATGTATGAAATCAGTAGGAAAAGGTTTGGCATTTAAATCATTTGTTAATCTCATTTTATGCGTAAAAAGGGTATTATCGTCATTTACCGAATTACACAAGAACTCAATGATTTAAACAGATTATAATCTGATCAAAAATCTTAATATTCCTTAAAAATAATATCTTAACGGTAGGTAATGATTTTTGGTTCAAAATCCAAGTTTAAACATGTCTTATGCAAGATATCGCAATTTAATTAATAAAAAGATTCTAATTACCATATTGAGCATAACTTCTGTTTGAGACCAAGAACTGATGTCAAATTTTCGGGACAAGCTTATATATCAGTAGCAAAGGTTTTTGTCCTCTCACATTTCTAAAAATTTCAATTATATGTCAAAAGGGTATTTACGGCATTTATAAGCATATTAACAAATAAGAGCATATAATTCAAACCACTAAGGACCAAGCAATATAACTCCAGGGGGTTACACTACTATATAATATGGTCCTAATGGAAGCTTAAGACACGGAAGAATTAAGCTTAAACGGGCCAGAACTGAAAGTCAAAACAAAAGTCAAGCTTTTGCGACTTTCGGTTATAAACTGACCTTAGACTGATAATTGTCGGGTTAGACCTGATTAAACATGTTCTAATATTAATTACCAAGTCATTAGAATGTTAAAATATAATTTAGAACCTCTGTTTTATTTGTTTAAATCATTTTTAAAGTCTCTGTCCAGTTTGACTTTTTGACTAACTAGTTTGACCCGACAATTAACTAGTCAAACGAAATAACTAGGAGGTGCCCTTTTAAGGGTTAATCACCAACCTTAATATGGTTCCATAACCACTTTCATTTCGGTCAGTGGCTAGACCATTTATGATTAAACCGAAAGTCAAAGCTTAAATACGATATGTTTGACTTTTCGGTTTTTAAGCTAATAAAATGGACTAAGTAGGGACTAAAAATCTTACACAAGGTCCTTGCTATCTTTTCTACACTTCTTAGTCTTCTCCTAATGCTTGCTATCTCCAGAAGTGGGTTTTGAAGTTGTTGCAAGTGAATGAGCAAGTAATATGTTCAACATGGGGGCCTATTTATACTTGAAATCCTTGATTCAAGATTACCCCAGGTGTAATGGGAGTGTTTAGGATCACTCCAAGTGTCCTAGTGGTATCCTAAAATCGACAACAAGCCCCAAGTATCAAAATTCAGGCATCTAAGCGGTGTAACAGGCTGCAACCAACAGCTGTCAAGTTTTTACAGACCTGCGCGTTTGTCACGGCCCGCGTAGGATCAGAAGGGGGCTTACGCGCCCTGCGTAAACCTGCTGTTCAGGTTAAAAATGTTTCAAACATGGCAGTTTCAGTCCCTGGACGTTATAAACCTTATTTAACCTCATTTTTGGCATATAAGGCCCTTGTAGTTAGTTTATAGAGGTTCATGGGAGTATAACCAAACTCCGTTAGGCCCGGTTTCGTTAAATATCACTATGAACACAAGTTTCATCACTTTGACACTTTTCACCCAAAGTCTTGAAAACTTGCTTAACGATCTCGAAACCACTTGAAATTTATACCACTTATTCTTGAGAATGTATTTGAATATTTCGAAGCCTCGGGTTCGTTAAAAGGTCACTCAGAGGTAAGAATTTACATGTTGACAAGTTTAACCCTTGTAATTTATAATCTTCCGATTATTTTCATAAACGGCTTCTTATATTCAATTAATCACTCGTTTAAGAATATATTCTTCATGTATGGTCATTCAGAGGTACAAGTTTGGCATGTTGACACTTTTAGTCCCTGTGGTTTCATATTTTCATCGTTTGGCAACTTTAGTCCTTCAAACTCAATCTTTCACATATCTAGAGTTTAGGACACGTGTCTTTACATAACTGGACACATTTTTACGTGGTGTTACATCCTCACCCCCTTAAAGGAAGTCTCGACCCCGAGATTTACTGGAATAAGTGAGGGTACTTCAGTCGCATAGTGGACTCAACTTCCCACGTATATTCAGGGCCTCTACGGGCATCCCATTTAACCTTTACTATAGGCACATGCTTTCTTCGAAGCTTTTTGACCTGACGATCCTAGATCGATATAGGTCTTTCTACAAACCTCAGGCTTTCATCAATCTGCACGTCTTTATGGGACATAGCTAGCGATTCATCAGCTAGACATTTCTTGAGATTACAGATGTGGAACACATTGTGAATTCCACTTAGCTCCTCAGGCAAGTTTAGCTTATAAGCTACACTGCCGACACATTCGATGATCTTGAATGGTCCAATATATCTAGGTCTTAACTTACCCTTCCTACCAAAAACGCATCACACCTTTCCAGGGTGATACTTTTAGTAAGACTTTATCGCCCACTTCAAACTTTAGGGGTTTTCGCCTCTTATCAGCATAACTTTTCTGCCTATCCCTGGCAGCTTTTAGGTCACGAATCTGGACAATCTTGTCCATCGTTTCAAGGACTATATCAGGTCCTGACAACTGAGCTTCTCCTACTTCCGCCCAACAAACAGGCGTTCTACATTTCCTTCCATATAATGCCTCAAAAGGCGCAGCCTGAATGCTAGTATGGTAACTATTGTTATAGAAGAACTCGATCTAAGGTAGGTGGTCATCCCAGCTACCTCCCAAATCAATAACACATGCTCGAAACATGTCTTCCAAAGTTTGAATTGTACGCTCACTTTGTCCATCTGTTTGAGGATGGTAAGCAGTGCTAAAATTCAAATGTGTGCCCAAGGATTGTTGGAAACTTTTCCAAAAGTGAGAGGTGTATCTAGTATCTCTGTCAGAAATAATAGACATCAGCACTCCGTGGAGGGATATAATTTTATCCACGTACAACTGAGCTATCTTGTCGGAGCTATAAGTCTCCTTGATGGGTAAGAAATGTGCTGACTTAGTCAGTCTATCAACTATAACCCATATGGTATCATTTTCGTGCCTTGTTTTAGGTAACTTGGTTATAAAATCCATGGTTACCATCTCCCACTTCCATGTGGGTCTGGATGTTGTAGCAGACCCGATGGCTTTTGATGTTCAGCTTTAATCTGAGCACAAGTCAGGCACCTAGCTACATGTGTGGCAATAGATTTCTTCAAACATATCCACCAATAATTAGCTTTCAAATCCTGATACATCTTGTCACTTCCAAGGTGAACTGAGTATTTGGAGTTGTGAGCTTCCTGAAGGATTACATCTCGAAGTCCTCCATGAATAGTAACCCAAATTCTTCCATTCATTCTAAGGATTCCATCCTTGCCAGGTGCTAACTGTTCAGCAGTTACACCTAATTTTTCATCTGGAAGGTTAGCTTCCAAAACAGCATCTTTCTGTGTAGCTAATAGCCTTTCGTTCAGGCTATTCCTTAGTTCAATGCTCTTAGCATTAATCCTGATAGGTTTGACTCTCTCTTTTCGGCTTAGAGCATCAGCGACTACATTCGCTTTGCCAGGATGGTAGCGAATTTCACAATCGTAATCATTTAAAGTCTCCATCCAGCGGCGCTGTCTCATATTAAGCTCTTTTTTATTGAATAAGTGTTGGAGACTTTCGTGATCCGAATAGATCACACATTTAGTTCCATACAAATAATATCTCCACAACTTTAGTGCGAATACAACGGCACCCAACTCCAAATCGTGGGTGGTGTAATTCTTTTCATGCACCTTTAATTGTCGTGATGCATAGGCAATCACCTTGCCCTTTTGCATAAGTACACAACCCATATCGGTGTGTGACGCATCACAGTAAATGACGAACTGTTCAATTCCTTCGGGTAATGTCAACACCGGAGCATTGCTCAATTTTTGCTTAAGAATCTCAAAGGATTCTTGTTGTTTTGGACCCCAATCAAATTTTACATTCTTACGGGTCAAGGATGTCAATGGTGCAGCTATCCTTGAAAAATTTTCAATGAATCTTCTGTAATAACCAGCTAAACCCAGAAAGCTGCGAATTTCTGTAGGCGTCTTCAGTGCTTCCCAGTTCATGATGGCTTCTATTTTGGCGGGATCAACTTGGATACCACGCTCGCTAACAACGTGTCCAATAAATTGGACTTCACAAAGCCAGAACTCGCACTTGGAGAATTTAGCATATAGCTTCTCCTGTTGAAGTAATCCTAAGATACATCAAAGGTGCTTCTCGTGATCAACTTGATTACGAGAATAGATAAGTATGTCGTCTATAAAGACAATGACAAACTTATCTAAGTATGGCTTGCAGACTCTATTCATGAGGTCCATGAATGTTGCTGGTGCATTAGTGAGCCTAAAAGGCATCACTAAAAACTCGAAATGTCCATATCTCGTTCTGAACGCCGTCTTAGGTACATCTTCAGTTCGGCCTTAAGTTGATGATATATGGATCTCAAATCAATCTTCGAGAAGAAGCTCGCTCCTTGGAGCTGATCAAATAAGTCGTCGATCCTGGGTAAGGGATAACAATTCTTCATCGTTACCTTGTTTAGCTCACGGTAATCAATGCATAAGCGCATATGCATTGATCCATCCTTCTTCTTTACAAACAATATTGGAGCTCCCCAAGGCGAAGAGCTAGGTTGAATAAAACCTTTTTCCAGTAAGTCAACCAATTGAGTCCTGAGTTCTTTCATTTCAGTAGGCGCTAGACGATAAGGAGCTCGTGCAATTGGTGCAGATCCTGGGAGAATGTCTATCCTGAATTCAACTTGCCTATCAGGAGGTAATCCAGGTAATTCGTCAGGAAAGACATCAGGATACTCGGAGATAATAGGAATATCTTCAATCTTTGGTTTCGGGTCATTCACTGTCACTTGTGCCATGTAAATGACACATCCGTTCTTTAGACACCTTGATACTTTGAGAATAGACACATTGTTGGGCAAACCATATTGTGTATCTCCTTGGATAGTGACGGATTCACCAGAAGGGGTTTTGATGATAACTAGCTTTTTGTCACAGGCAATTTAGGCTTGGTTATGCGACAACCAATCCATGCCCAAAACTATATCAAACCCAACCAATTTCAATGACAAGAGGGATAGCGGGATAGAATGATTCTTAATGGATATGAAACATCCATCAAGAAGAGTTGAGGCTGTTTCTAAGGTACCATCAGCAAGCTCTACTTCATATTTTATGTCTAGAGTCTTAATAGGCAGATTCAGTAAATTACAAAACTTATGGTCTACAAAGGACTTATCAGCACCTGAATCAAATAAGACTCTAGCATAATTATTATTAATGAGGAAGGTACCTGTTATGACGTTCTCATCGTTCACCGCTTCCCTAGCATTCATCTGAAAAACTCTCGCATTCGTTTTCTTCGCCTCCTCGGGCTTTTTAGCATTCTTGGGGCAATTTGTCTTGATGTGCCCCTTTTCATTGCAACCGTAACAGGTTGCATCCTTGATGTTTCGGCACTCTACGGACTTGTGCCCTTTCTTCTTGCAAATCCCACATGGTTTAGCTTGTGGGTCTTGGTTGCACTTTCCAAAGTGCCTTTTGTTGCAGGTCTTGCACCTGGGCTTGTCACTTGACTGCCCTTTCTTAGAACTAAAGTTCCCTTTGTTCTTCTTGTTAGATTGAGGGGAGTTGTCTTCCTCCCTCTACCTCTTCCCGTCATCGGTAGCTTTCTTTGCCCTACTCCTCACAACATCTAGAGTAAGGGACAAAGATAGATCCACAGCAGATCTATATGTAGCAGGCTTAGAAGCCTTGACATTTCCTTCCACTTCAGGGGCTAGACCACCGATGAAACGCACAATGTGTTTGGGTTCAGGAGTGACCAAATATGGTATAAGTCTCGACATCGAGTTGAAACTGGTCACATAGGACCTACAGTCCAAGTCCTTCATCACCAAAGTGAGGAAGTCAGCCTCTATTCTCTCGACTTCATGTTGAGGACAGTAAGTGTCCTTCACAAGATCAACAAACTTGTTCCACGAAAGGTTATACAGGGGAACATTTCCAGTGGATTGCACCAATGCTTTCCACCAAGTGAGGGTGTCGCCCTTGAAAGATTGAGACACAAACTTCACTATGTCTTCCTTAGCACATCCACTGATGTCAATTACAGTCTCCATTTCATCTAAAGTGGTTCACTGAATTAGTTAGATGAAATCCCTTTCATATTTTCATCGTTTGGCAACTTTAGTCCTTCAAACTCAATCTTTCACATATCTAGAGTTTAGGACACGTGTCTTTACATAATTGGACACATTTTTACGTGGTGTTACAAGTTTGCACTCGGTCTCAGATTCCTGTTAGTCTGTGACGTCTTCCGCCTTGAAGGCAGTTGGATTACAGCGTTACGCTACCGATTCTGATGATGACACGGCCATGTCTGAAACACCATCTCCTCCACACGACCCCGAGCTTGATCCTGAGCTAGAGCTTGATCCTTTTGATCAGCCTGATGTCGCACCTACTGATCCCGAGCCGATACCTGAGCCTGACCCTATTTCTTTTGGCACACCAGACATTGCACCCCTCATATCTGACCCAGTTCCTGCACCTGTTGACCCTCCTGTTATTGAGCCACTTATTCCTCCACCTGTACCCGCACCCGCTGATGTTGCTCCTTTGCACCCTGTGGAGTCCGATGTCCATCGTGTTGATTTACCTATTGTTTTCTTGCAGGACATACCCGCACCCCGTCCAGGGGAAGGTACTTCAGGCCAGCAGCCTCGTCATGATCCTTATGTCTCAACAGCTTTTTTTCTCAGGCCCCTCAGTCTGCACCTTTTGCTCCATTTACTTCTTCACCACTTGATGTGCCATTCCGATGGTCCCCACTGTATTCCATGCCGACTCAGACCCCTACAATCCCTCACATTTTGTTGGCTATACACAGGATGAGTTACTTTATTCGCTTCAGCTTCGATTTGAAGTTATGAGTAGCAGAGTCTTGGAGCTTGAGTCGACACCACGTCCTTAACCATGTCCTTGTCAGCCTGCTTTTGTTCCCCCTCATTCATCACCATCTCTTTTTGCTCATCCACCTGCTCCTCTTACTCCTTTTCCAGAGTTTGATGCTCGATTTCTTACGGTCGAGCAACAGATCCGTTACTTGCTGCATCATATGTGTAAACTCGAGGAGGAGCTCGTACATGTTCTCAAGTTGATTTTCCTCCCTCCTCCTCTTCCGCCATCAGTACAATAGGTTTTTGGTCTTATGCAGATTGCATTACTCTGGGTGAGAGCATCACTATTGAGCCAAGATTGTGAAGACTTTTGAAGACCACCTTTTGGCTATGTGATTTTTGTACATAGACAGACTTATTGGACGAGGGTAGTGTGACCTTGTGTCCCTTTTGATGTGATACCCTTTTGTAAACAATGTAATAGTGGTCGATAATTAATGAAAGCTCAATCGTCATGTTCTCACTAAACACATTGTTGAATTACTTGTTTATGCTATGATTGTGTCGTTGCATGATTGCTTGATATGATGATTGTTTATATATAAGTACATACGACCTCTAGACAACTACTCATTTACGTAACAAATAAGACCTGACCAATCCGATCTTCTTATTAGAAGAAGAATGCCTCCTTGAAGGAACATCCAGCTGCCCATGACCGAGGCAGAATTACAAGCGCGCATCACACAGGCCATCACACAGCATGAGGTTCTTCGCTACAAACATAGCGGAGGTACCTCAGGTAATAACCCACCTAATGGTAATGTTTAAGTCACCTAAGACACATTACAATACGTTTGGACATTTCCGAGTGTGCTTTGTTAATGCCTTCTGTGAATGATGTTGCTTGTGCAGGCTGTACTTACAAGTAGTTTTTGGACTGCAAGCCTCTGAACTTTGACGGCACTGGAGGTGCCGTAGCTTTTGTAAGATGGGTCGAGAATACGGATTCTGTTTTATGATTGAGCAAATGTACTCCAGAGCAACAAATCACGTACATTTATGGACTGTTTCAAGATGGGGCTCTGTCATGGTGGAACCTTCAGGTTCAGATGTTAGGCGAGACAGCTGCGTATGCTTTGACATGGGATGAGCTGAAAGAATTGATGTGTAGGAAGTATTGTTCTCAGGCGGAAATCCAGAAGCTGGAAATTGAATTCTAGAACCTTAGGATGGAAGGTCCAAAGGTGGTGGAATGTGTGCAGAGACTTCATGATTTGTCGTGAGTTGTTCCATATCTGGCGGAACCAGAGTTTAAGAGGATAGAACAATTCATCTGGGGATTGGCGCCTCATATTCTGAGCTTGATGACGGCATCAACGCCTCCACCAACTATCGATGCGAGTGACTGACTTAAGTGTGGCGCTCACTAAAGAAGCGATCAGACTGGAAAAATTTTCAACCTCTGAAGAGAAGAAGGAGACTCATGCGAAGTCATCTGGGAAGAACAAAAGGAAGCTCACTGATTTCCAAAAGGGTGCTCGGGCGAATAACAACAACAATGCCAAAAAAGGAAAAAGATATATGGGTACCCTGCCTATGTGCGACAACTGCCTACTTCATCATGCTGGGCCATGCAGGTATGGAAAAAGTGATGTATGCGGTAAAGTGGGTCATGCCAAGGAGACGTGTTGGTACAGTGCTGGACATGGAAATAGAGGTCAGGATGGTAGCGGAAATCGCAGAGGAAACAACAATAACAACTACCAAGGCGGAAATGGTGATGATTAAGGACGTGGTCAAAGTTGTTTTGACTGTGGCGACATAGGGCATTTTAAAAAGTATTGCCCTAAAAACAACCAGGCCGGTGGTAAGATTTACTTGGGGACTAAGCCAAGATGTGATGAGTGCAAGTTTCACCATGAAGGTCGATGTCTGAGGCCTAAGTGCGATAGGTGCGGAAAGGAAGGACACAACAAGGATGCCTGTTGGGCGAAGTATCCCAGACAAGGAGGAAATGATGACGGCAACCAAGACGGAAACGATAATGATAGAGTTCCAGGTTGCTTCAAATGTGGGAACGTGGGGCACGTTAGAAAATATTGCCCTAAGAATAACCAAGCTCATGGAATAGTGTTCAACATTGGAGCTCGTGAAGCACGCCAGGATCCGAACGTAGTCACTAGTACGTTCCCTACTAATCAACAATTTGCATCTGTGCTATTTGATACCGGTGCTGATTATAGCTTCGTATCTCTAGAGTTTAAGAATATACTTGGTTTAGTAGCAAGTAAGTTAGATATTCCGTACTCGATAGAACTAGCTAATGGGAAGCTAGTAGAAGCTAATGAAATTATTAGAGGCTGCTTTATAGAGCTTGGAGAGCGTGAGTTTTCGTTAGATCTTCTGCCAGTTGAATTGGGAAGCTTCGACGTTGTAATTGGGATGGATTGGTTGTCGAACAATTGAGCGGAGATTGTATGCCATGAGAAGATCATCCGCAACCCAATGGCGAAGGAAGGGACGATCGTGATTCATGGAGAGAAGCAGGATATGCCTCTACGGATTATTAGTTGTTTGAAGGCATGAAAGTTTTTGCGTAAAGGATGTGTTGCCTTCTTGACTCATGTCGTGGACAAAGAAGCCGAAGAACCGAAGCTCGAAGATATCCCTATGGTAAGGGAATATCCTGAAGTCTTCCCGAAGACTTGCCAGGATTACCTCCTTAACGACAAGTCGAGTTCCACATTGACTTGGTTCCAGGCACCGCGCCTGTAGCTAAGACACCTTACCGACTTGCGCCTTCAGAAATGCAAGAGTTGTCATCACAGCTTTAGGAGTTGCTAGAAAAGGGATTTATGAGACCCAGCTTCTCGCCTTGGGGAGCTCCAGTACTGTTCGTCTAGAAGAAGGACGGTAGCTTGCATATGTGCATCAACTACCGGGAGCTAAACAAGTTAACCATCAAGAACCGGTATCCCTTGCCGAGGATTAATGATTTATTCGACCAACTTCAGGGTTCAAGTTACTATTCCAAGATCGATCTTCGATCAAGTTATCGCCAGCTGCGGATTTAGGAAGAAAGTATACCGAAGAACAGTGAGACAACAATTTGTATTAAACATACGCTAGCGTTGTGTTTTATGCATGGTACATGAACAGTTAGACACAGAATACAAAACTTGGAGAATCTAGGAGACATGTACTTAGGACCTTCGGGAACTTAGGTCAAAACTCATTAAAGGTTGTCACTTAGGAACCGCTTCCATTAACTCGGGCAAACACCATTATTCTGTCGTATATGCTATTTTAGTTAACCGAGCAGGTGAAGTACTCGAAATTCTTATATTGAAATTTCCACTTTTGCTTCTAGCAAGTAGATTTTTGCATCTCTACTCCTCTTAATGGTAGTTGCATCACGATAATTTTCTTTATTAAAGCGAACACTCATTTACCTCATTTCTTGATCATTTCATATGATACACATGCATCGTTTATTACGCATGTGGCTTCCCCTCTAATGATCGTTTTCATCAAAGTTACAAATATCATTTCACTATATCCAGTTATTGCCGTGTGTCTCGAATAATCTGCATTATTGTAAGTATCGACTCCTTGATATTGAGTCAACAGAACCCTCTTGAAATTTCTTTTCCTTCAAGTTACATACATAGTTCATCTTTGTAACATTGCCGAAATCTCATGGTCGATACATGTATTTATTGTCGATTGCGCTGAAACCAAGTTCAATTGCTTGAACTTGTCCATTTCGCATATTTAATTCAAGACACCGTATGATGTATTGAGAGCATCATATTCAAATTCATCTTTGTAAGTGTCTCTTTTGTTCCGATTTCGTAGTAGACTTGTTTCGTCTACGGCTCCATTGAAACGCCTGTTGGTTCCCACACCTGTGGTGGTGTCTCGTTAATTTGAAGCCTACGCTAATGTCGTTTACGCATCTCATACACGGATTTAATTATTTATTCATTGACTTGCTTTAAATTCGTTCTGTTTTACCATGATTAAAGCAGTCTTAACACAATCGTGTGTTAAGACAATGGTACATAAATTCATTTTATATCCCAGTGTACCTCCTAACGGTTCTTTCATTATCGATCAAATACTTTGCAGTATTCATTATTTTTCATCTTCGATCGGAAACATTAGTTCTTTGGTGTTCTATATTCAATTGAAAAATCCTACGATGCCATTTGAATCAAATTTTCAGGTTTGCTTCATTACACTTTCATTTGAATGCAAAAACGGTGAACTTGTTCGGTCACCGCTATTATTGAATTATGTTGTTACGACACCTTGTGGTGTCGGTACAAACTTGTAGCTTGTGCTAATCATGGTCAACCATTTCACACGAAACTACACATACTTTTGTTTGACTTGTCATTTAAACATTCTTAATGCAACTACGAATTAAGACAATGATACACCAGATTCGATTGTATTTCATTTCGGTGTATTCTCGCAATTCAATAATGTCAACACACTGATTCTTTTCATTTATTTATTCGAAACTTGACGGATCACTTTTATGTTACAGTTACCTTTGAGCTTGCTGGTTCTAAGTTCATCTAGCGGGATGTTATTGTCGCTAGAACTCATTTGCATATTGTGAACGATCGTTTGGAATTCTATTGGTCGAAACTCCTCTTTTGTTGAACCCTTGTTGACTAAGTTACAAACCTTTTAACCGCTGGGTTCCTATTGTTGCAATATGTCCCTGAATTCACCTGATTCAAATAAGTCTTGTTTCGGTTTCGTGGTTAATCACTTTGGTATTATTCGTACCCATACACACATAATGTAACCCTAAGGAGTTAATGTAATTTAAATTTCGAGGACGGAATTTTCATAACAGGGAGAGAATGTTACAACTGTCAAAATTACGGGTATCCGTACAATTATTAAACAATGATTAGTGCTTAATGACTGTGCTGAATTGCAATTAATTACTTGAATTGCTTTCTGATTATTGTCATTATACATACATGTGCATCATATATTGCAAATGACATAACATTATTGCATGCAAACTTTATTGATTCAAATGGTGCACGAAACAAAGATAACACAGTTATCAGACAAATCAGAAAAATGCTGACGGAGTTCAGCGTATAGACAGAATTGGTGTTGAGACACAGTGTGAGCCAGAAACCAAGTATTACACTAGTATAGTGTGTAGGAAAGTATGGATCACAAAACTGTCTGCCTAGAGATAGTTTAAGTGCCGGAAAGTGCCTAAAACTCACCTAAACTGCAGAATTCTGCAGAAATCAGCAAAATTCAGCATTTAAAAACTTTAATATCATGCAGAAATATGGTTAAATGGTCCTGAATGCTTTCCTAAGTGTCGGGAATCAAAACTGTCACAAAACGTAACATAAAGCACACTAAAGTGCATAGTTTAGCACCTTAACGAACCGGTAACCAACCAAACAACCGGACACTACCCGAAATACCAAATTTTCACTAGAAGCATTGTTTTAACATTACCAAGCTAGTTATGGTCCCCAAACATCATAACACACTATATATCATACAAACAACTAAATACCTAACTAGATTACTTGAAATCTAACCATAAACTAACTTCTAGTTACAACCTAAGCCTAGACCCCCCCACCTAGTTTACGGCCAACAAGGGCCCCACATGTAGATTTTATTTTGTTATTTAATAAGATTATGTTTTATCTTTATTAAAGATGTTAACCAATAGTTAAACTTGTGTTGGAGTGTTATAAGATGATCCATTAGTTCACTACTTTCATTTTCACACAACACCTTCAACACCACACTCTCCTCTCCTCTCCTCCTCCCTCCACTCACGGCCGAGAACACCCTCACACATATCCATCTTCAACAATCAAGTTCCAACCATTCCATTACTACTCAAAGGTGTTAGAAGCTATATAAGGAAGCTTGGAGCTTGTGGAAGTTGAAGGACATTTCTCTTGTGCTTTTATCCACTCCATTTCATCTAGTGATCATCCCTAGCCTTGAGCTAGTAATAAGAACACCATACTCTTCATTTTACATCTTATTTTAGTGGTTAAAAGAAGATACAAGTTGTTGATTATGATGAACACTGAGAATCTTGAACTTGAAACTTGAACATAAGCTTAAAATCATAAGAAGTCATGAAGTTTATGTGTTGTTATGCTTGTTGAATGTTGTTTGCTCATGTTTTTGATGTGGATCATCAGGTGATCTTGCTAGATAATGATTTAAAACATAATCTAGCAAGATGAGATGATGAAAATGTTAAAGATCCATAGATCATCTTCATGTAAATCATGAACTTGAAAGAATAAGTTGTTTTCTTGTTAAGTGATGATCAAAGTAAGGTATAAGTCTTGTAAATCTATGATTTCAAGAATTGTTTTTTCAAGAAATCAAGTTAAAAATACAAAGTTTACTTAATCAAGTGTAGGATCATGTATTTAACAAGAAAAATCCAAGAAGAAATATTTTTAGAAAAATGATATACAAGTTGTAAAGAACTAATTCTTTCAAAAATGAAGTTTTTAAATAAACAACCACACTTTAAAGGGTAACTGGACTTACTAAATACACTAGTAAGTTACTACACATTTTTATAAATTTTCAAGTTGATGAGATAGTAGTTTATGCTTGATTTTGGCAAATTGGTAAGTGTAGATTGATTTGTTGTTGATTGTGTTGATTTACAAAAGAAAATGATATGCCTTGAAGGCATGGAAACCTCCATTTTTTAGGGGAAACTATGGCAATTTTTTTCTAAAAATTAAATACTTAGAGAAATATTTTTAAACAAATATTTACAAGAATATTTTAAACCATGAATTTTCATATAAAATTTGCCATAATTTTTGTTACAAAAATTATAATTATTGGAGGTTGGTTTTTCATAAATAAAAGTGACTAAATATGTATTCATGAAATATATATTTAGAAGTCACCATTTGTGTGATTATTTGTATATTATGTGTATTAGTTATATTGTTTTAGGACTTGAAATAATATAACTTATCAAAATACCAAGAAATTACAATCCAAAATATTACCAAAATTCCAAGAGAATGAATATACAAATTATACCCACAATATTGGAAAAACCGAACAAAGGAATATAACTCACAAAAATATTCCGGAAATTTTACTCATAAGTATATTTTGGACACTAAGAGAATGAAAATATGATTTTACAATTATTACAAAATATATCATATTTTTTACAAGGAGAAAATATATTATTCTTGGCAAGTAAAAATATATATTTTTCTTGGAGTTAACTGCCATTTCATTCCCTGTGGTTTGGTCACTTTGGCCATTTCCGTCCAAATTTCAAAAATGCGCCATTTTCCTCCCTAACATACTGGAAAGGTGCCATTTCAGTCCAAATTCTCATAACCCAGTTAAAGTCAGTTAGGTGAGTATATTTAATGAAGGGTATTTTAGTCCTTTTATAATTATTTTGTTTTCCCTTTATGTTTTTATTAACCAAAACCCCCATCCCCTGTATAAAACCCCCCTTTTCCCTCCATTCTCATAACAAACCAACCTCATCATCAGGAATAAACTCAGGGTCTTCAGATTCACTTCCCTCAGACTGGACCTTACCACTGCTACCATCACCACTGCCCTCATTATCATCACCACTGCCCTCATTATCATCACCACTGCCCTCACTATCAACACCACTGCCCTCACTATCACCACCACCTCCTGGACTACCATCACCACCTCCTGGACTACCAACACCACCTACTGGAATTTGATCACCACCTACTAGAATTTCATCACCACCTACTGGATTTTGATCACCACCATAACCTGGTTCCTGTGTTAGATCTCCTAAATCAGAATCATTTTGAGGTTGTTGATGTTGTTCAGGAAAGACCACATTTAATGGTTCCTGTGTCAAGTCTCCTAAATCCACTTTTTGAACCTTTTCAACATATAACTCTATAACCTTAGTCTCTGTTGCCTGTTTAATCAACCTAAGAATATCAGCATCTGTACCTATTGGCCTTAACCCAAAATCCATATCTTCACCTGGAATCCTAAAATAGTATTTTAAAAGATCCAGATCCTCTTCCATATAACCAAGTTCCACCATCATGTCATTGATGATTACTCGCGAGAAATAGTCCGCATTCACCCTATCAACATATTCGATTGTCCCCCCCCCCTCGTATGTTATATCTGGGAACAGAGTGAGTTCACCTCCATGGTGAACTTGCATTGTGAACATATCAGGTCGGTGTTCTGAAACGATTATACAACCAACATTAGTCCTAATTTATACATGATGAAGAAAAACAATCATTCAAAAACCAAAAAGTGACGAATGTAAACCTACCATATGCGATTTCAGGGTCGAAATTTGAGTAAACACCTCGAACCCTCCAGTTTGGATCGTTGTCGTGTTCATGATCCATTGTTGTTGATCGTTGATTGTACACAGATTGTTGAGGGAAAGGGGTTAATCGACGGGTGAATTTGGGATTTAGGGTTGGTCTGTTATGAGAATGGAGGGAAAATGGGGGTTTTATACAGGGGAGGGGGGTTTTGGTTAATAAAAACATAAAGGGAAAACAAAATAATTATAAAAGGACTAAAATACCCTTCATTAAGTATACTCACGTAACTGACTTTAACTGGCTTATGAGAATTTGGAGTGAAATGGCACCTTTCTAGTATGTCAGGGAGGAAAATTGCGCATTTTTGAAATTTGGACGGAAATGACCAAAGTGACCAAACCACAGGGACTGAAATGGCAGTTAACTCTTTTTCTTGAAACTATTAGAAGATGTGTTATTCTTGGAAGAAAATATATATTTTCTCAAACAAACATGAAATACATTATTTTTGGGAGAAAATTTATTTTCTTAAATAAACTTGAAATATATTATTTTTGGGTGAAAAATGATTTTATACATATTTTCTAAATTAGACTTGAAAATATACTATTTTTGAGACTTGTATGAGATTTATAAGTATTTTGCCAAGGAAAAATTATAAGTAATTTTTCTATGTAATATTTCTTAAAATATATATTTTGAAAATATATATTGATGTATTTTTATTGGAAATATTATTCCGGAGAAGTTAATACAAAAATTAAGTATAAGGATTCTTAATAAACACAATAAAAAAATATGTATTCTTATACGTCTAAATACACCGGAATACGCCACCGATACTTGGCAAAAATATAAAAGTATAAGAATACGAATACAAATACACCCATCCTTGGGAAGGATATACATGTATAAACATATAAAAAGTAACAAGTCAAAATATATTATTTTAACTATTATACCAAAATTTAATAAATATAATTTAAGTTAAAATATTTATTATTTTAACAAATAATTATATAACTTGGAATAATATTGAAGACACAATGAAAAGTAACTCAAAGACACTAATTAATACTAAGTCAAGGCACGACCCTCTCGGGCTAATAGACCGTAGTACGTTGTAGGTAGTCGTGTACACCAGAGGAAACTTTGAGTTACAGTCGGATTCGAAGAACACAAAACTATGAGTTCATGTCCCCCTTTTCTTTGTACTGTTTTCGGTTTTATAACTTCGGGGGTGAAGTACATGTTACAAATTGTTTACATACGATTACATTTGGTATGGTTATCTAAGGAAAGGTACTGCTTGATCATGTGAGTGGTGGGTATAACGCTTAAGACCATTAATCCTCGTAGTAGGACCGAGGGACATGAGTGATAGATCTATTTGGGTGTAGCGAGCCCACACCCATGTGGACCGGGGTTTGGCCCATGGGGTGACTATGTCTTCAAACTGAAGCCTGGTGCAAAATCTGCTAGGTTTGAGCCTTCTTGAATCACGTCACACATATTAATGGCCTTGCAAACCATTAATGATCTGTTTTTCCTTGTTTGCTTTCATACCATGGTTTACAAATACATACTTACTCATGATGATTACAAGGTTTATTCAAGCTCACACACTAAACACATGAACTCGCTCAACATTTGTTGATGTTTTCAAACTACATGTATTTCAGGAAACTAAGTATGGATCTGGCGGGCGTTGGAAGTTTTCAAGGGTTGTTTGGAATAAAAGATGTCATCCGGTGTCGAATGGTCCGGAGTGTGTATTCTATCCTGGATAGGATACATATCTCAAAGCCTAGTTTTTATTAATGCCTTTTGTGGTGTTCTTTTGGAACTCTAAAACAATTTGCATGGTTTGTAATTTGGATTTGAAGTCTATGTCTGGATTCTAAACAATGTTGTTGTGATGTTTTTAAAACTTAATAAATGGATGAATATCTTGGTTTTATCATATAGTTGTTTGTTATGGTCGAATGCAATGATATTAAGCAAGTCACACATAATCACGCTTTCGCAAAAGTCAGGGTGTGACAGTTTGGTATCATTTCCACTGAAATTACATCTCTGTTCTTTCATCTTATATCATTCACAATTTAACAAACAAATACAATCTAAGAAACTTAGATCCTAACAAGTGCTCAGCGGTTCTCCAAATTCGTCTTCCCAAGAAGATGACTGATCCGGGTAGCTTTACTATTCCATGCTTGATTGGTGATCTATCAGTCAACAATGCTTTGGCCGACCTGGGAGCTATCATAAATTTGATGCCCTATATAGTGTTTCCTAAGCTCAACCTAGGCGAGCCTTCTCCTACTCGTATGAGTCTCTAGCTTGCGGATCGGTCGGTGAAATATTCACAAGGGATTATGAGAACATGCTAGTGAAAGTCGATAAGTTT
>JARYGA010010495.1:0-26237 GCA_030545235.1 Helianthus tuberosus | reverse complement strand
AACTTTTCACCAAATTTTTAATATTTGATGTTTTTGATTGAAGATTTTTAGTACTTATGGGTTTTTCATATCATTTTGTGGTTTTGTTTGAATGTTTATTTGAATTGATGGAATGCATCATATCACTTTATTTGAATATTCGATAATAATTAGCTTTAATATTATAAATTATATGTATTCTTTAATACTATGTAATATACTAATATATACAAATATGCAATAACAATTTATTCCATGATAAAAAATAAGCTATTTTTAGCTAAGCTAAATACACAGTAAACAACCCATAACCGACCCGTTATAACCATCAAAACCAAATAACCATAACCACCATAACCGACATCGCGGTTATGGTTATGGATTTTGATCAAAACCGACCTATACCGATCCATGCACACGCCTAATAAAAAGTGACTACAACAAGAATTAAACTTGTAAAGTTGAACGTACAATTTATTATCTATGCATCAAAACTCGCAACAATGATACAAACTTGTGAAGTTACCATTATAACGAGTTAGACAGATTATTATTATTATTATTATTATTATTATTGTTATTATTATTATTATTATTGTTATTATTATTATTATTATTATCATTATTATTATCATTATTATCATCATTATTATCATTATTATCATCATTATTATTATTATTATTATTATTATTATTATTATTATTATCATTATTATCATTATTATCATTATTATTATCATTATTATTATCATTATTATTATTATCATTATTATTATTATTATTATTATTATTATTATTATTATTATTATTATTATTATTATTATTATTTAGGGTTATGCAACACAATGAAATACAACCATGAATCATACGTAAGAAGTTGAAAGCAACATTATATATGACAACTAAATGTTGGTTAACGTATTTAAAGTTAGATGCGCTATCATAATAAATGTGAAGGTCTGATATAAAACTTGTGTGTTAAAACACGTTACAAAGTGCATCAAAGGTGTAAAGTTGGACACACCCTTGTAAATGTTGCAACCCCTTATAAATGTTGCAACAATGCATCAAAATTATTCAATGATGCACCTAAACATTAAAGGTTTGAGGTATTGTTGTAATGGTCTTTTGATGTACATGTTTTTCATCGATGCATCAAAAACATTACCATGGTGCATCAAAGTTTTCTTATTCAATACTAACCATTAGGGTTTAGAGTCTTTCATTATTCAACTTCATAATTTCTTTTTACTAAATAAAAAGTGTCGAACAAGTTCAAGTTTTTTATATGTCTTATCTTGTGGTGTGCTACATTACCAAATTAACAATTGGTATGAGAGCCATCCGATTAGAAGCAGAAGGAAGATCTGATCAAGCCAGGTGTCATAGAAACCTTGATCGAAGATGAAACCCAAGAATCCCAAGTAGACAAGACAGAAGAGGAAAAGGTTCATAGGAGAATTATCATGGTCGAGTTTAAAGTGATCGGCGGAATCAAGAAGGTGACAAACACCAGCTACAACGTGTGGGCAACCTGCATAAAGTCTTACCTTTAAGATCAAGACTTGTAGAATGTCGGCAATCGATCTGAAACTCGTGCATCGGCTAACAACCACTAATTGAGTTATGAGTAAGTGGTAACTTAAAGCAGGTCGGCTTATGTTTATTACAAAGACTACAGTCAAGGATGAGATTTTTGATCATATTAAAGAACTCGAGTTCCCTAAACAAGCGTGAGATATCGTTGCACAGTTGTTTACCAAGACTAATGACGCCCAATTATAAATGCTAAAAAGTGATTTGATGTCTATCTCACTAGGTGAGTTAACCATCCCACAATACCTTCGGAAAGTGAAAAGGCTGAGTAAAGAGATTTCGATTAGTAGTCTAGAGTGGGCAGAGCCAAGAAGAAACACATCATAATTCATGGGTTGCAACCGAAATATAGAAGTTCCATAACAACTTTTCAATGTGGCTACTCAACAAATCCTAACCAAGTTTAATAACATCATTGCGGGTCAAGAACCTTTGGCAAAACCACTTATCGGAGTTTCAGTTAAGAATGAAATATAGGCATTATATGTTGGTAAAGGAAAAGGGGGGCATAATCAATCCCGAGACAAGTACAATAAAAGCTATGGGTCGGATAAAAAGAAGAGCAATGATAAATAGGAAAGACCAGGCAATAAGAAACTAGGCAAAAACAAATGATTTATGTTTAATTGCTACAACTGTGGCTACAAAGGTCATATGGCTAAAGAGTATCAGCAAATGAAATGAGAAGGAAATAATGCATCAATTGAAGATGAGCAACCATGCGCTGAAGGCCTCGTAGCTCAAGTCAGCGAAATGCATGCTCTCATGCTCACTTTTGAACCAAAATCAAATAAATACAATTAATGGATTGTCGAATTCAGTTGTTCAAATTATCTAGCAGGTGATAGAAAATGATTGTCAAACACCAAGAAATACAAAAGTAATTGGGTGGTTATAATAACGAATACTTTATGACATCAAATATTGAGTATTGGCAATGTTATGTTTTCAAGTCACGATGGGAATCAAGGCTTGAAACCGGAGAATGTGTACCAAATACCTGGAATGAAGAAAAACTTAACATGAGTTCCTTAGATAATTGAAACAAGAAAATACGTGGTGTTTGGACCTGAGGATGTTTAGGTGTTTGAGAAACACAAGACGATGTCCATACCCATTATCCAAGGCTGAAAAAAGATGCTATTTATGTATTGTCTTCCGAATGACATATGTTGGAAAGACAAAAGGCCAAAATAACTCAGATGTATGGCATATACGGTTAGGTCATGTTGGTTATGATAAGTTGGAATTAATGTCCTAGAAAGAGGTAATTAATGGTTTTTGAGGATACCAATACGGAAAAGCAAATCAATTACCATATAAGCAATCTAAATGAAAGACCCAAAAGCCACTCGAACTAGTGCATACAAATGTGTTTGTTCTAGCTAAACAAAAGTCGCAACTTTTATGAATGACTATTTTTGTTATGTATGGATCACAACCATAAAGGGGAAATCAGAAGCATTTGCAATTTCAAAAGAGAAGCTCAAAGAATGACAGTTTTAAAGACCAGGATGCTCTAGTTAGATAATGGTGGTAAGTACACCTCTCATGAATTCAATGAGTACCTAAATAAATACAGAATAAAGTGACAACACTTGTCCAGGCACACCACCACTAAAAAGTGTGGGGGAATATACAAATTGACACAACAATAGGTTGAATTCCTTTATCGGGTTTCAATAGAGGGGTAAGGGGGCCGAGGCAACAAACTCAGCCAACACCTTAGGGCAGGATCCTCCAAGCCATAAGTTGACAACATCAGTAATAGTCGTTAGCAAACCCGAGGAAGTCGTTGAGCCCTCGCCCCCGATAGCATCTAACGAGTGTTGGGCCCGCATCTCGTCCCTACCACAAGATGTCCCTTTAGGAAATGATCGGATACATTTGAGCACACACTTCTCATCAACAACAAGAGTGGGTTGGGCGTGAGGGTTGGGAGGTAAGGAAGGGGGCGGCACCATAGGGTGTTTATCAATAAGATCTTTTACGGTCGAATCACCTAGGGGGTGACTCCACTGGAGCTTAGGACCTTAACCGCAGCCATAAAATGTCCATCCCTGACTTTCTAGAGACATTGCTTAATATTAGGGTCCCTATCTTTGTCTCCCTCCCTCCCGCATTCTCCCCTAGGTGCCCCCGCCACTCCTGTGCTATCCAATAGGGACGAGACCAAATCATCAAAACCAGACCCATCTTTCCAAACTATAAGCGCATGCAGGATGTTACTACACTGCAAAGATTTCATGTTCCCAGATCGCTGTTCTTGTCTGGAGGATGGTCTGACCACCCGTAAGGTGCAACACGGTAGTAAAAGCAATTGGACCCAATTGTCGACCGATCCTGGTGACGCAACCACTTTGCGCAATGCCCCTGTTAAAACCTGAGCAAACATCAACCAACAACTGGGAGGAATGCTTTTAACAGTCTGAATAGGGAGGGAAAAAACCCGCTCGAGGAGGTTAACACCACCCCGGAGCCTTGCTGGGTGACGTGCATTTGTGTCAACCACCACTTGACATGGTTTCCGGATCCCAACAAAGAAATCTTCCAAATCCCCCGAGACCATGGCAAACGACACGACCTCATCTATGACAACTCGAAATTTTCCTTCACGTTCCACCTTATGTTGTAATTATGTGAAATTAACAAATGTGGTTTGGTATATGGAATTGGTTGCATGTATGAATGTTATGAATTATATGGAAATTATATATTAATATTATTATCCGACCGCACACTTCGGTATTACCTGCAATAACCCATCCGTACACTTGTTTGGGGTCGCATACCCCTAATCCAGCCGCACACTTCCACTCCCAATTAATTCAAGCCCAAATCTCTAGCCACCCAATCATACATGGGCCTATTGGGGCCGCACACCGTCACTAAAATAAGAACCGCACACTGCATCACAAATGTGTGTGTGTGCGGAATCTTTCATGTGTATAAATACCCACAGGGTGCAAAACCCTAGAGAATGTTTCCAAACATTCTGCGGCAGCTCTCTCTCTCTCTCTCTCTCCAACATTCCTTCTTTTAGAAAGTCCTTTCCCTTTTGAGATTTCAACATCAGTAACTTTTTCTTTGGAAGCTTTTGTCACACCCTCAACTTCCACATGCAAGGTACTACCGCGAGGCGTGTGACTGACCACGATCCAGCCACTAATCGTCTTGAAAAATTAAAATAATAGTAAGATAGTTTAACCAAACCAATACGATTGGCGACAATTAAAGTTAAGTCCAAAGTTCTTAAGTTTGAAACAGTGTTTTTAGGAGAACTATCGGAAGCATAAGTATAATGGTTCAAACATAAGTTCACAGTTCATAGTTATTAAAAGAACCCAACATGGGTTAAGGAGACCACTACACTTCCCCAAGCTGCAAGCTCCTAAGTCATTGTGTACCTACAAAGCATGCAGTAGGGTATCAACATAAAGTTGGCGAGTTCACGAGTTTGTCCAGTTTTAATTCCATAAACCTTGTTTTAGTAGTTAAGTTACTCATTTATATCATGCCATGGAGAGCTACCGCATATTTTCAAGTTACTAAACACCATGATCATACCGAAACTATCGCACTTGCATTGTTGTTGCCCCATTTGTCAATGTCTATCATCATTAATGCTTGCCTAGGACTATTAGTTCACGCCCGTCCACTTAAGGTACGGTGTAAGGTTAGTGAGACCTAAATAGCGTTATTTAATTAATATCCCGTTCGCCTTGCCCCGGCGACTAATCGGACAGTAATGTGGGGACTTATGATAGAGTTTCTGTTTAGTACACTTGTTGCATCCAATATAAATAGTAATTAAGTGGGCGTCCCACACAAGGAGAAAATGTTACCGCATCCCACACAAGGAGATAGTTTTACCCGTATCCCACACAAGGAGATAATGTAGTTCATATCCCACACAAGGAGATAGTGTTTTTCGTTTCGTTTCCAAACCACCGGGAACACATGCTTTTAGAAATAGTTGTGAACTCACCTTGGTTTCCTCGGCAGATGGTTTACTTAGTTTCGTTTGTTGGTCAATATTGATCAGGTTTTGTATGCAAGTAGTATCACGTATAAACGTATTAACATGTAGCACATAATTCCACCTTTCACAAAGTCACACATATGGGTCGCATGATTGAACAGTAACAGTAACAGTAACATATAGTCCAAAACATAACACTTAAGTGTGCGGCCCAATAACTAAATCAGTCCACATAAACTAAGTGGCCCAATAATCAGTAGCCCAATATGCTAAGTGGTAATAACTGTGCCTTGGGGGTGGGACTAGGTATGAAGGAATCACTCGAAACCGTGAGGTCTCAACTAGAAATCAAGATATCCCAAGTCGCAACCAACAAGATCTCGAGTCAGAATCAGAAGGTCTCGCGTAACACATCATTAGTCGAAACCTCATGGTTTCGAGTCAGGCCTTGAGTCAGAACCAGACAGGTCTTGACTCGCAACCATGCTGATCTCGTGTCCCTTTATGTGTGGAGTCTTGTTTCAAGTTGTAACCAAGATGATCTCGAGTCGCAACCATAGGGTTTCGACTCGCAATCACTGTCGGAACCCCTATAACCTTATCCAATTCAACATAAGCCAATCAAAATCCATTAACACTTATTTTTATCCGTACACCCCTTAGATCAGATCAAATGCATGATATTTCAAATATTTTTAGAACATTCAACTAGTTCATCAGGTTTTCATCATTCTATTATTCATAAAACATACTAACCACAATATCATCTACACTATTTCATCCATTTAAATCAGACAGGAACATATAAAACCATCTAATCATATGAATCATCATGACACTATCCTAAATCTCATAACACACATTATCTATACGGTTTCATCCATCAAGAACAATCAAGATTTTCAACATCATTCATATCATACTCAAAATAGTGTTGAACAAACAAGCATATCACCCAATCAGCAAGACACAAACACATTATGCTATCCGTATCATTTAATGCTCAAAACATTCATCAGATTGCATTTTTATCACATTTTTCTATCACCTAATATCAATACTTCTTGCAGTGTATAAACTCAGCTTATCTAACACAAAATCAGTCATCATAATTCATTCGGAAAACACAATTCATCGGCAACTCATACACCTTAATACATAAAGAAAACAAATGGTATATAAACACTAACCGGTTTGAACTAAGAGTGAAATGTGTGTAGAATAAGAAGGTTGAAACTCCTGTGAACTGCCAACGCTGATTGTCTTTGAAGTGTGTTAGCCGTCGTTCAAATCAGCAAGAAAAAGAGGAAGGAGATGTATTGTGCTTTAAGGGTTTTCTAGAGAGAGAGAGAAAGTGGATAAGGAGAGAGAGAGAGCGAATGAGGGAATGTTTTAAGGATTTGTGCTGAATGATTGCTTGTCAAAACATTCCATATGTCAGCTGATGAGAGGGATTTTATACTCTTCCTAAGATGCTGCACCCTCCTAGGGTTTCGAGTGGTTTCGAGTGGGCTTGTTACGTTGGGCCAGGTCATGAATGCATGACCCGCTAGTCCAGGAAGGAGGGGTGTCGGAACCAGGGAATTCCCAGCAAGGAGGGGTTTCGATTCACATATACATATACACTTTGCACATATAAATTATATTACAGGGTTTCGGCTTGGAACCGAGAGGTTTCGAGTCGGAATCGAGAGGTTTCAATTCACATACATATATACACTTTGCACATATAAACTATATTACACATTTTCACATAATACACATAATACACGATAATTATAACATAGGTTTTCATTTAATAACTCCACATAATTGTATCATAAAATAAAGTTACGTGGGAAAACCCGAAGTGCCACATTATCCCCAAGTTTCAAGAACTTTCGTCCCGAAAGTTAGAGCGCAGCCACTAACAAGCTGGTGTTTTACAATATTTTCACGGGGGGTCACATCATCCCTCCGTTAGTTTGGAATTTCATCCCAAAATTCAACTATAGCCTCAGTGCTGGAAGTATTGTTTGCGAACAACTGGGGATACTTGCGCATCATCTGGTCTTCCCGTTCCTAAGTAAACTCTGGGCCACGGTGCGAGTTCCAACGAACTCGAACGATAGGTATCTTACTACGCTTGAGGGTCTTGGTCTCTCGATCCATGATCTCAACTGGCTCCTCAACGAAGAGTAGCTGGTTGTCAATAACGAGTTCCTCAAAAGGAACGATGAGTGTTTCATCTGAAAGACACTTCTTCAGATTAGACACATGGAAGACATTATGCACCACACTCAGCTCTTCAAGCAGGTTTAATCTGTATGCTACCTTACCGATTCTCTAAGTAATTTCGAAAGGTCTAACGTATCGCGGATTAAGCTTGCCTCTTTTGCCAAAGCGTACCACACCCTTCCAGGGTGAAACTTTTAGTAGAACCCGTTCCCCGACCTGGAATTCTACAGGTTTGCTACGCCTGTCAGCGTAGCTTTTCTGATGGTCTCGAGCCACCACCATGCGTTGTCTGATCTGGGCAATCTTATCCGTAGTGTCAAGTACAAGTTCCGGGCCAGTAATTTGGCTTTCGCTAACTTCCTCCCAACACAAATGTGATCGGCATTGTCACACCCCGTTTTTCCACGTGTCACCGGTGGGCCCGGTGGGGGGAGTATCGTGACGTGGTTGGCAACATAATAGTCAAACAACACAATATTTAATAATGCACAGCGGAAGCAATTGAAAATATAATACAACCGAATTTATTATTGCAATATCAAATGTCACAATATTCGGAAGTTTATCCACAGAAGGATCGAATATAAAATGGAAACAATAGTTCAACAGACTTTAGGCATCTTAAGCTTGCGAGACTTCTATTGATGCTAAGGAGAATATATCCAGCCAATTTCGTATAGTACCTGCATTTAGCCTTTTTGGAAAATACGTCAGTTTACACTGGTAAATACAATTAACTGACTCATTTTGAAAATGGTTTAAGAAAATTGATTTGGATGCACGTGGCATAATATATCTTTTATAATTTGACTAAAATGCACAGAGGCAAAATTAATCTTTTTAACTTGGGAGAATTATTTAATATTATAATCTTGTGAACGAATTACATGTTACTTGTGCGTTCAGTAGCCCGGATCTTGTCCGGGTTAAAGATCAATAGACACACCACATCATAGAGTTATACACTAATAGGTGTACGCCTACACCCCGTGCTCAGGTCGTGGCCATCTCGTCAGATGATGCCAAGGATATCCGGGACATGGTCATTAACCCCCCAAAGGCTTTAAAGTAAACAAGACTGTTTAAATGAGCCGTTCAAATTTATTCAACTACCCACTCAATCGGTGGAGAATTTGATGCCCGATCAAGCGGTATGCTATATACCGTAACCCAAGCCCGTATAGGGAAAATAAGTTAAAAGTATTTACCTGAGCAATGTATAAATCACAATAAGCAAATTGCAAGTAGCTTTACTGTCCTCCTAATCTGGAACGAAGGTTTTATAATAACCTATTAGAATCCTAACAGGTCTTTAATTAAGCTTAAGCTTAGACCGGCTAGTTTCAAGATACGGTACGTACGCACGATTAAGCGAAGACCGGATAGAATGTGATTTAGACCCGACAAGTTTGAAGGCTTGTTTAATATGGGTTTATTATTCACATTCTGGATTTTGAGATAAAACGGTTAAGGTTTGACCCGTTTCGGCTAATTTATGTAAACTTGTTACATAAACCGCACCGTACGCGTAATAAGCGTGACGAGTATTCATGAGAGCTATATACAGGTTTCCTAAGTTAATTATGCCTCAAATATGTTGCGACATCAGTAAGATGTCTTTCATTATGCCCGAAACGTGTTTAAACACAAACTAGGCCCCGTAGGGGTAGTTTGGTCATTTAATAGTTTATAAAAGAGTTTAAGTGTTTAACTGAGTTACAGGTCTGATGTAATCAGTAAACATACTCAAGTTAATGAGTTATAACAGTAAGATAAAGCATATATGTGAAATTTATCATTTTTAACCAAACTATGCCCCGTAGGGGTATTTTGGTAATTTCACATAAGCCGAAAAGCTCAAAACTGAAGTCTGAGTTTATCAACCTTTGCTTACTGTTAAAATATTATAATTTTCCTCTTATATCAGTAGGTATCAACCCGGGTATGTCCAATAAAATTTTGATACATACTTTGCGTTAAAAACGCTTAATAAGGCGATTAAAGGCCATTTCCGGGTTCGATACTTAAATCTGATATTTTTATATTTCCAGAAGGCTTTAAATAATTTATTTATCATGTGTGATCAGTAGTAAAAGGTTTGGAGTCATTTAGATATGTAAAACTCATTTTATGGCCCGTAAGGGCAAAACCGACAATTACCGGATTAAGCCTACGACTATGAGTTATGCTCAGCCTAAAATTAATTAAAAATCTTTAAAAATCCCAAAATAATATATTACATCAGTGGGTAAAAGATTTGATATCAAAAAGTATGTCTAAGTAGGCTATACGCTAATTACGCCATTTTATTAACATAAAGCATTCATTTTGCGATAATGAGCATAACTCTTAATCTACAATTCAAATTGATGTCAAACTTTGCATACATGTTTATATATCAGTAATTAAAGTTTCTACTCTTTTACATTTCCAAAAATCACGTTTTAAGGCAATAAGGGCATAATGGTCAACATAGGGGCAATTAACGGAAACATGCATATTAATTGGATAACTAATGAACCAAGGTGTATAATCACAGAGGGTTGTACTAACATGTAACCTAGTCCAATTAAAGCTCTGAGGCGTTTCTAAAACATGCCTAAACGGGTCAGAACTGAAAGTCAAAGTGAAAGTCAAACTATGTGACTTTCGGTTCCGAACCGGGTCTACACAGGAAATTGTCGGGTTGAACATGTTTAGACATGTTCTTACACTTATTACCAAGTTATATTAATGATCAAACAGGTTGTATATGATCCACAATGTTAATTATGCATAAATAGCATTTTAGGCTTCCTGTTGACTTTTTAAATACACGTTTGACCCGACTTTTGACCTGGTTAGAGTGGTAATCAGGGGGAACCCTTTTGAGGGTTTATTACCCACATAATTACCAACTTATAACTACTTTCACTTCGACTAATCACTGAACTAACAATGACTAATCGTTAAGTCAACCGTTAATTGCGACGGTTTGACTTTTAAGCTCAAACTAAGCTAAAAATTAATTAAGAAAGGTCAAGCAAACTTACAAGAGTCCTAAGCTTGATTAGTGATCACTTGGGAGTGCCTTGGAGCTCCAAGAATGATCAGATTTCAAGAATGAATGGTGTGAAGTATGTTGCAACTTATGGTCCTTTATATAGTGGTTTTAATCACCATAATTTGTTGACACACAAGCCTACAACCCACCACAACTCATCAACACATGTCCTAGATGTTCTAGGGGTTGTTTAGGGGCCAAGCTTGAAGAGGCAAGTCGAAACAATGGGGTTACAAGGGCTGTGGCAGACAAGGATCAAAGAAAATCAATTTCTGTCCAGACATGGCAGTGGTGTAGCGCCACTGCATGAGTAGTTAGTGCTCGCGCTACGCGAGCCCCTAGGGTCATCCAACAAAAACTTTTATTAATTGCAGTTTTGGTCCCTGGCCCTTCTAAAGGTCGTTTTCATGTCTTGTTTTGCACATTGAGCCCTTGAAATTAACATATAAGGGCTTTAAGACATTTACCCACTTTGTTAAGTCCCCGGTTAACTTAATTGTTACCCGAAAAGTCCTAACTTTCAACGTTTACGCTTTAACCCTTCGCACGCGAATTTGATCATAACTTTCTCATACGATAACGAAACTTTATGAAATTTTAATCGTGCATTCTAGTGAGCATAATTATCAGTTACAAAGCTTCGGGTTTGTCAAAAGGTCACTCAGAGGTATAACTTAAACATGTTGACACATTTAACCCCTGTAGTTTGTAATCTCTCACTTTTAGCTTCGTATGATCCATGATTTATTCGTTTGATGTTATAAACACCATGTAGGGTTATTATGAAGCATATTTATTCACTGTTGACATTTGGAATACGTATATTCACATACTTTCCATGTTTATCAACTTTAGTCCTTCTATAATATTCCTTTCACACGTTTAAACATTTGACACGTGTCTACACATTATAGGACGTGAATTTTTGAGGTGTTACAGGCATTTACGACCTTACAATGCCTCGAATGGTGCTGCCGGAATGCTAGTGTGGTAAGTATTGTTGTAAGAGAATTTTCCAGAGGTAGATGTCGTTCCCACCCGTTTCCAAAGTAAATCACACATGCTCTCAACATGTCTTCAAGTGTTTGGATGGTGCGTTCAGTCTGACCATCAATCTGCGGGTGATAGCGGTACTCATATCTTACTGTGAGCCAAAGGATTTGTGCATAGCCTACCACAATTCGGAGGTGAAACGTGGGTCTCGATCAGAGATAATGGATGTTGGCACTCCGTGCCTAGCAACTACTTCCCTTAAGTAGATGGCTGCAAGTTTCGAAAACTTGTCGGTTTCTTTAATCGCGAGAAAGTGAGCAGACTTGGTTAAACGGTCTACGATCAGCCAAATGGTGTCGTTTCTGCTTTGCGACCTTGGTAAGCCAGTAACAAAGTCCATGGAAATATGTTCCCATTTCCAGGTTGGCAACTCTGGTTGTTGTAGTAAGCCCGACGGCTTTTGGTATTCGATCTAGACTCTAGTGCAAGTAAAGCATTTGCTAACGTATTTAGCAATAATAGCTTTCATGTTAGGCCACCAATACAAGGTCTTCAGATTGTGATACATCTTATCAGAACCAAGATGTATCGAGTAGCGAGACTTGTGCTCTTCGTCCATCACAAGCTCTCGAAGATTTCCATAAGATGGAACCCATATATGGTCTATGAAGTAGTAGATGTCATCGTCCTTTAGTTCAAGTTGCTTTTCCATGCCTCGCATGGACTACACTAGAAGGTTCTCCACTTTCAGTGCTTCGACTTGAGCGTTTCGGATTTGATTAGGGAGGTTCGAATAAATTGTAAGGTGTAAAGCACGAACACGCGTAGGTTTGGTTTCTTTCCTGCTGAGGGCATCAGCTACAACATTAACCTTGCCTGGTTGACACTTGATTGCACACTCGTAGCTGTTAAGAAGCTCGACCCATCGGTGTTGCCGCATGTTCAAAATGCAGACTCCTAAGCATCGTTCCACTTGTAAGAAATACCCATATAGGTAAGAGTTGTGAGGGGTTGAGCGATCTTCGAAAGTCCCTCAATGAATCTACGATAGTAGCCCGCCAGTTCCAAGAACTGGCAGATTTCGGTTGGAGTCCTAGGTGCGGGCCAGTTTTTGATGGAGTCAATCTTAGCTGGATCGACGTGAATCCCATCCTTATTAACCATATGTCCAAGGAAATGGACTTCTCGAAGCCAGAAGTCACATTTCAAGAACTTGGCGTAGAGTTGTTTTGTTACGTAAGAGTTCCAGAATAAGACGTAGATGGTGCTCATGCTCTTCTTGATTCCTTGGGTAGATTAGGATGTCATCGATGAATACAATCACGAACTTGTCGAGATACGGTTTACACACTCGGTTCATGAGATCCATGAAGACCGCATGCGCATTTGTCATTCCAAAAGGCATGATAAGGAATTCATAGTGACCATAACTTTGTTCAGCTCGCGATAATCGATGCACATACGAAAAGTGTCATCTTTCCTCTTAACAAACAGTACAGGAGCTCCCCAGGGTGACGAGCTAGGAGGAATAAAACTTTTATCTAGCAGTTCCTGCAATTGTGTAGACAATTCCTTCAATTCGGCTGGGGCTAATCGATAAGGTGCACGAGCTATGGGTGCCGCTCCGGGAGTTAGCTTGATTTGAAATTCAACCTGACGATGAAGAGGAAGACTAGGTAATTCCTCAGGGAACACCTCAGGAAAGTCGCTCATAATGGGAAAGTCTTCAATCTTCTTTTCCTTCTCTTGGGCGTCAGTAACGAGTGCTAGAATGGTGGTATGGCCCTTTCGTAAACACTTCTGGGCTTTTATGAACGAGATGATGCCTGTGACTGAACCATTTTTATCGCCTTGAACAATAAGGGGTTCGCCAAAAGAACGTGGAATACGAATGACTTTCTCTTGACGGAGTATTTCCGGTCGATGTTCGGATAACCAATCCATACCAATAACGACGTTGAAGCTTCCAAGAACGATGGGAAAGGGATTGACGAAGAAGGTTTGACCAGCTAGGACGAGTTTACAATTGTTGATAATGTGTGAGGCCTTGATGTTTCTGCCATTGGCTAATTCGACGACGTGCTTAGAGTGTAAGGGTGTTGGCATAGGCTTAAGCGTCTTACTAATACGTAGAGATACATAACTAGCATCGGCTCCAGAATTAAATAGTACAGAAACGTAACGATCATCAAGTAGGAACTTACCCGCTACAACGTTGGGATCATTCCTCGCCTCACCAGCTCCAATCACAAACGCTCTTCCCCTTGCACCATTACCACCATTGTTGTTGTTGTTGTTGTTGTTGTTGTTCCCAGCACCCTGATTGTTGTTATGATTCAATTGAGGGCAGTTCTTCCTGATATGTCCCTCTGCTCCACACTGATAGCACCCACGATTGTTTGCTTGTTGATGCTGCTGCTATCGAGGTCGGTTCTGCTTTGCTGGGTACAGGCTCCTGCATTCCTTTGCTTCATGCCCTAACTTGTTGCATCCCTGGCAGCGGTTTCTCTCACACGGCGCGCTGTGGTGTCGACCACACTTGTTATACTTGTGATGGTTTCCTTGGTAACCACCCGGTTGTTGCGGACCTTTGTTGCTTTCTGTCTTTCTTTGCTGAGCTGGGGCTTGAGTGGGGTTAGAATCTTTTCCCAGATTGCCATCCCACTTACGCTTGTTATCAATGGAAGTTTCGGCAGCACTGATTCATTTTGGCAGCTTGCCCTGCTCCACAGCTTGATTAGTGAGACGGTGAGCTAGACGAATAACTTGCTGGATCGTGGTGAGGTTAGCTAAAGTCACATGGCTCTGAATTTCTGGAACCAAATCCTTGAAGTAAAGCTCGATTCTCTGGTAAGCAGGCTGAGACATGTTGGGACAAAGAGCAGCATAGTCATTGGATCGCTTAGTATACGTCTCGATTTCTGATCCAACCATCTTAAGCTCATAGTATTCATTCTCGAGCTTGTGGATATCATCCCTATGACAGTACTCTTCCTTGCTCAGATTCTTGAATTCATTCCAAAGAGTGGCGTTGGCAGTCTCCAATCCAAGCATTTGAACTTGTGCCTTCCACCAAGAGAGTGTGTTTCCTTCCAAGGTGCCAGTAGCAAACTTCACCCAGTTAACAGCGGGACATTCGCATACAGCGAATACAGACTCGACCTTCTAGGATGGGCTACAAAAGCCGCAACCACGGTGTTAATCTGGTTCGTAAACTGATCCTGAGTCATGTTAACGGTTCCTCTTCCGCGTCCGCTCATTGTCTTCATATCCAGAAAACACAATATAAGGATAATGTCGTAGTGTCGTAAGAAAATAGAGGGAAGTTTGACAAACACACATATGTATATATATATATATATATATATTATACAGATAACTAATCATACTAGTACATATAGCATCACATATGCACTAAGAAAGTAACAAGTAAACATATGCCCGAGCTACGAAGTCTAAAGTGTTGAGCCTTACATTTGGAGTGTAGAGTCGTCATAAGGTACTTGATGTAAAATGGGTTATAGTCTGGGTCTTCCCAAAAAGACTTTTTCTTTTTAAAATTGAATTCGCTATAAACAATGGCTCTGATACCAATCTGCCGCACCCTCAACTTCCACATGCGGGGTACTACTACGAGGCATGTGACGGACCAGGATCCAGCCACCAATCATATTGAACAATTAAACTAATAGTAAGATAGTTTCACCAAACCAATATGATTGGCGACAATTAAATTTAAGTCCAAAGTTCTTAAGTTCGAAATAGTGTTTTTAGGAGAAACAGCGGAAGCATAAGTACAATGGTTCAAGCATAAGTTCTCAGATCATAGTTATTAAAAGAACCCAACACGGGTTAAGGCGACCACAACACTTCCCCAAGCTGCAAGCTCCTAAGTCATTATGTACCTGCAAAGCATGCAGTAGGGTATCAACATAAAGTTGGCGAGTTCACGAGTTTGTCCAGTTTTAATTCCATAAAACTTGTTTTAGTAGTTAAGTTACTTATTTATATCATGCCATGGGGAGCTACCCCATATGTTCAAGCTACTAAACACCATGATGATACCGAAACTATCGCACTTGCGTTGTTGTTGCCCTGTTTGTCAATGTCTATCATCATTGACGGTTGCCTAGGACTATTAGTTCACGCCCGTCCACTCAAGGCACGGTGTGAGGTTAGTGAGACCTAAATAGCGCTATTTAACTAATATCCCGTTCGCCTGGCCCCGGCGACTAATCGGTATAGTAATGTGGGGACTTATGATAGAGTTTTCGTTTAGTACACTTGTTGCATCCAATATAAATAGTAATTAACTAGACGTCCCACACAAAGGGAAAATGTTCCCGCATCCCACACAAGGAGATAGTTTTACCCGTATCCCACACAAGGAGATAATGTAGTTCGTATCCCACACACGGAGATAGTGTTTTTCGTTCCATTTCCCAACCACCGGGAACGAAGGATTTTAGAAAAAAGTTGTGAACTCACCTTGGTTTGCTCGGCAGATGGTTTACTTGGTTTAGTTTGTAGGTCAACCACGTCCAAGATCAGATCAAATGAATGATATTTTAAATATTTTTAGAACATTCAAACAGTTCATCAGGTTTTCATCATTCTATCCGTACACCCCTTAGATCAGATCAAATGCATGATATTTCAAATATTTTTAGAACATTCAAATAGTTCATCAGGTTTTCATCATTATATTATTCATAAAACAGACTAACCACAATATCATCTACACTGTTTCATCCATTTAAGTCAGACAGTAACATATACAACCATCTTATCATGTGAATCATCATGACACTATCCTAAATCTCATAACACAAATTATCTATATGGTTTCATCCATCAAGAACAATCAAGATCCTCAACATCATTCATATCTTACTCAAAACAGTGTTGATCAAACAAGCATATCACCCAATCAGCAAGACACAAACACATTATGCTATCCGTATCATTTAATGCTCAAAACATTCATCGGTTTGCATTTTTATCACATTTTTCTATCACCCAATATCCATAGTTCTTGCAGTGTATAAACTCAGCTTATCTAACACAAAATCAGGCATCATCATGCATTCGAAAAACACATTTCATACGGAAATGTGCTAGCCGCTGTTCAAATCGCAAGAAAAGGAGGAAGGAGATGTAATGTGCTTTAAGGGTTTTCTAGAGAGAGAAAGTGAATAAGGAGAGAGAGAGAGAATGAGGGAATGTTTTAGGGGTTTGTACTGAATGATTGCTTGTCAAAACATTCCATATGTCGGCTGATGAGAGGGTTTTTATACTCTTCCTAAGATGTCGCACCCTCCTAGGGTTTCAAGTGGTTTCGAGTGGGCTTGTTACGTTGGGCCAGGTCATGAATGCATGACCCACTAGTCCAAGAAGGAGGGGTGTCGGAACTAGGGAATTCCCGAGTCAAAACCAAGGGGTTTCGAGTAGGAACCGAGAGGTTTCGATTCACATACATATATACACTTTGCATATATAAATTATATTACACATTTTCACATAATACACATAATACACGATAATTATAACATAGGTTTTCATTTAATAACCCCACATAATTGTATCATACAATAAAATTGCTCGGGAAAAACCAAAGTGTCACAACTTTCCTTTCTTCTTTGAAGATATCATTTGTTCTTACACACTTTTGTTTTACAAATACTAGGTTAGCATTTTGCCACTGTTTGATCTTTATACATGAAAATGCTTATGCTTATTTGAAGATCTATTGTATGACATGACATTTGTTATAAATACATGAAGGATAATCTTCTGACTAGAATTGCTTGATGATTTATATGTTGATGATGGTCATATATTTAATTATATAGTGATTGGTGATTAGACAAAGATCTAGGGTTTATGCCAGAATCAAGATTCAGTATTGTTTTGATGATATAAAATGCTCAATGATAACGTGTAGCATTCATAGATTGTTCTAATGAGTGAAGCCTAGATCTATTTGATGAAGTAAAAAGTCTAGATCCATGATTGATGATTGATAATTATTTTATTAATAAACTAGAAATGTATTAGAAATGTATGATGCTGAAAGCCTGATGATTTATGGATGGATAGATTTATTAATGATAAGGAAATGGTAGATCTGATTGTTTTGATAAATATGATGATTGGTGTTCATAATTGGTGTAAATGATTGACTAATGCTTGTTGAATAGACATGCTTGTGTACGACAAAAATGACATTAGGGTTCATAAGGATTTATGTAAAAATCCATGATTTTGTTTGATTTAATCAAGAAAACATGTGAAAAATTCATGTTTGATTTTTTTGGTGCCGTACACCCTCACCTCGTACACTTGATTCATCATACAATCCAAAGTGTACAACTCAGCTTGCTTTTGGAACAACCTCGCACAACGGACTGCACATTGGCAGTGCCACGTGTGTCGCACACTCATGTGGGTACAATCAGTGGTGCACATCGTACACCCAAACAATGCGAGGTCATACACTAAGAAACCGCACATTCCTGACGTACAAGTTCTAATGCACACAATACAACGGAAAACACATGACCGCACACTACCGGGTGGCCGCACACCTGATAGTGGGCCGCACACTCAAGTATAATTGGGCCGTACATTGTATTCGACCGCACACTAATGTGTTCATATTTTTGGGCTACCTAGTTACTGTTCACTTGGTAGGATTTTATTATAAATACGTATCTGGCCCACATGTTTATCTAGAGGATACGTGATGTTATAACTTGTATGCTAATTGCTAGATACGTGTAGAAATACGTGGATTACTTGCATACAAGCCTCATTGATATTGGTATCCATAATAGGACGTGGTTGACCAACTTAAAACAAGTAAATCATCTGCCGAGCAAAACAAAGGTGAGTCACACATTTTACTAAACGCATGTATTACTAGTGGTTGGGAACAAACATCACTTTCCATGGTTGGGGATTACCTAGTATTCCTGGTTTGGAATACTGTTAAATGCTATTTATACTTCATGTCTAGCGGACTAAACAAACCTCTATCACGAAGTCCCCACATTCTATGTCGATTAATCGTCGGGGCCCAGCGAACGGGATATTAGTTGATAGCGCTATTAGGTTTCACTAACCTCACACCGTGCCTTGGAGGACGGGCGTGAACTAGTCTACCTTGGCAACCGTCAATAATGATTGAGATTGACAAATAGGGCAAAAACGATACAATAATCGCAAGTATTCGGTATTACGGAGTTTAGTAGCTTACAGATGGGGTAGCTACCCATAACATGATTATAAATGATTAATTTAACAACATAAGTTTTTGGAACTAAAACTGGAAAACCGTGAACTTGCCAACTTTATGTTGACACCCTACTGCATGCTTTGCGGGTCCATAGTTACAGCTCGGGAGCTTGTAGCGGAGGAGTGTAGTGGTTGCGTTGGACCAATGTCGGTTCTGAATAATTATTTATTAACTTAAAACTGTGTTTGGATTGTTAAACTTAATGCTTCCGCTGTTAACTTTAATAATTGCTTTTAGACTTTGAACTTTAGTCACTAATCGTAATATGGTGATGAATTTACTTTATTTTAAATGGTTATTCAATATAATTGGTGGCATAATGCTGGTCAGTCACACGCCTCGCGGTAGTACTCCTCATGTAGGAATTGAGGGTGTGACAAATTGGTATTAGAGCCATTGGTTATAGTGAACTCGGTTTTAAAAAGAAAAGCATTTTTGAAAAAAAACCAGACTATAACCTATTCTATAATCAGGGAACCGCAATGACACTACACTCCAAGTGCAAGGCTCAACATTCTAGACTACATAGCTTGTGCATGTGTTTACTTATTACTTACTTGGTACATATTTGATGATATATGTAATGGTATGCTTAGTATGTAAGACTTTAGTAGTGAGATACGTACTTGTGTGTCATGGTCAAATTTCCTTCTATTTTTCTCACACCACTACAGCGTCATTCTCATTATATGTTTTGTGGATGTGAAGACAATGAGCGGGTGCGGAAGAGGCAATGTTAACATGACTCAAGACCAGTTGACGGACCTGATAAACGCCCGGGTTATGGAGGCTTTGGCAGCCCATCCCAGAGGTAAACCTACCTTTCGAACCATCCTAAGATGTTTAGATTCCGTTCTCGTGTCATCTTATCACTCTTAACTTTGTTTGCTTCACTTTATGCGACATGTCAACCTGCACCTACTCAACCTCGCATTTGTACTTTCAAAGCTTTCATGGATTGCAAACCTCTCTCCTTCAATGGCACCGAAGGAGCAGTAGGCCTTCTGCACTGGATCAAGAAGGTCGAGTCTGTGTTCGAGACGTGTGATTGCCCTACTAAGAATCAGGCGAAGTTCGCTACTGCTACTCTTGAGGGAAACACGCTCTCCTGGTGGAACACACAAGTCCAATTACTCGGGTTTGCAGATGCCAATGCACTCCTTGGAACGACTTTACGAATCTGATCAAGGAAGAGTATTGTCACAAAGACGACATTCATAAACTTGAAGTAGAATACTACGACTTGAAGATGGTTAGATCTGAAATCGAGGCTTATACTAAGAGGTCCAACGACTTGGCTGCTCTATGTCCCAACTTATCACAGCCTGCATACAAATGAATTTAGCTGTATCTCAAGTGATTAGTCCCAGAAATCCAAAGTTTGGTAACATCAGCTAATCTTCCCACAATCCAGCAAGTCGTTCGTTTGGCACACCGTCTAACCGACCAAGCAGTTGAATAGGGCAGGCTACCTAAACGAAACAATTCTGCAACTGATGCATCTGGTAACAACAGACATAAACGGGATAACAACTAGAGCAAAGATTCAATCTCCTCATAACCTTAAGCACAATAGAGGAAGTTCGAAGACAACAAGGGCCCCAACCAGCAAGTTTCGATCAACCAAAACCAAGGTGGTTATTGGGGGAAATAAGCCAAAGTGCAACACGTGCAATCGACACCACAACTAGCCATGTGAGAAGAGCCAGTGTCAACGATGCAATAAGCTGGGGCATGAGGCGAAGGATTGCAGAAGCCCGTACCCGGCAAGACAAAACTAACCACGACAACAGCAGCAGCAGCCACGAGACAAAGATCGAGGATGTTATCAGTGCGGAGCTAAAGGGCATATCAAGAAGAATTGCCCTCAACTAAATCAAAACCGTAACATCAACCAAGGCATTGGAAACAACAACAATAGTAACAACAACAATGGCGACAATGGTGCAAGAGGACGAGCTTTTGTGATCAGCATATGCAAAGCAAGGAATGATCCCAACGTTGTGACGGGTAAGTTCCTACTTGATAACTACTTTATTTCCGTACTTTTTGATTCTGGAGTCGATGCTAGTTATGTATCCATACATGTTAGTAAAATGGTTAAGTCTACACCAACTCCTCTGAATTCTAAACACGCCGTCGAACTAGCCAATGGTAGAAACATCAAAGCTACTCAAATCGTCATCAATTGCAAACTAGTGTTATGTAGTCAGACGTTTGTTGTCCATCTCATCCCTATCGTTCTCGGAAGTTTTGATGCTGTCATCGGAATGGATAGGTTATCCCAACAGTGAGCGGAAATACTCAGCCAAGAGAAAATTATCTGCATTTCTCGTTCTGTCGGCAAATCTCTTATTATTCGTGGCGAAAGAGAGTTGCTGTTGTAGGTATCATCTCATTCTTAAAGGCCCAGAAGTGTTTGCAAAAGGGTCTTACCGCTATTCTAGCTCTCATCACGGATACCCAAATGAAAGAAAAGAAGATTGAAGATATTCCCATCGTTTGTGACTTTCCTGAAATATTTCCTGATGAATTACCTGGCCTTCCACCTCACCATCAAGTCGAATTCCAAATTGAGCTAACTCCTGGAGCAGCACCTATAGCTCGTGCACCTTACAGATTAGCCCCATTTGAACTAGAAGAATTATCCAAGCAATTACAGGAGCTACTAGATAAGGGTTTTATCCGTCCTAGTTCGTCACCCTGGGGAGCCCCCGTACTTTTCAACAAAAAGAAGGATGGTACTTTTCGTATGTGCATCGACTATCACGAGTTAAACAAAGTGACCATCAAGAACCGTTACCCACTCCCACGCATCGACTATCTATTCGACCAGCTGCAAGGGTCGAGTTTCTATTCCAAGATCGATCTGAGATCGGGCTATCATCAGCTGAGAGTCCGATACGAAGACATCTCTAAAACGGCATTCAGAACTCGTTACGACCATTACGAATTTCTTGTTATGCCATTTTGAATGACGAATGCACCTGCGGTTTTCATGGACCTCATAAACCGAGTGCGCAAACCTTACCTTGATAAATTCGTAATCGTATTCATCGACGATATCCTGATCTACTCGAAGAGTCAGGAGGAACATGAGCAACACCAACGCCTTATTCTGGAACTCCTACGAAACGAACAACTTTATGCCAAGTTCTCGAAATGCGACTTTTGGCTTCGTGAAGTCCGTTTCCTTGGACATGTGGTCAATGAAGCTGGGATTCACATTGATCCGGCTAAAATCAACTACATTAAGAGCTGGCCTGCACCTAGGACTCCAACCGAAATTCTCCAATTCTTGGGCCTGGTGGGTTACTAACATAGATTCATCGAGGGTTTCTCGAAGATCGCTCAACCCCTTACAGCTTTAACCTAAAAGAGTATCACCTACAAGTGGGTAGATGCTCAGGAATCTGCATTTCAACAGCTGAAGGAAAAACTTTGTAGTGCACCTATTCTTTCATTACCAGAAGGCACTGGCAATTTCATAGTCTACTGTGATGCATCTATCCAAGGACTTGGTTGCGTGTTGATGCAATGTGAGAAGGTCATTACCTATGTGTCACGCCAACTCAAAGTTCACGAGAAAAACTACACTACGCGCGACTTAGAACTGGGAGCTATGCTCTTCGCACTTAAGATTTGGAGACACTTTTAACAACCCTCCTAGAACCCTTAACATGACCCTAAACGTTCCTTATATACCCATTATGCGAGAAACGAGCCCTAAATACCCTAATATTTAAAAAAATCAAATAAAAGCACAAACATGGTGCCCTCATGGGCCGCGAGCCACTTCCTTGGGTCTGTCGCGGGGCGCGACACCTGGTAACTAGCCGGACACCTAGCCAGGCACGTGTCCTAACGTGTGTCGAGGCTAGTATGCCGACTGGTCAAAGCTAGGACCTAATCTACTTTCCTCGCAGCCCGTGAGAGAGATAGAGGGGGCTTTGCAGACCGCGAGCCGCCTCTCGTCAGGCCTATAAATTGAGGTTTCAGCCTCATTTCTCACCGTTCAAAACTTTCTTTTCTCTCTCAACATATAGTAGAAATTATACTCGGGAAATAATACCCCTATAAAGCGAAGCTCTGCCTTGTTGTAAGTATTACAAACCTGCTTATTACCCTACACGATCGATCTAGGGCTCCGTAACGCATGTCAAGGCAATGCATGACTCGGTCATTGGAGTTCTGTCTCCTGTTGCACCCGATTGATCTAGGACTCCATAATGCATGCCAAGGCTCTACCTGACTCAGTCATCGGAGTTCTGTCTCAAGTTGTACGGTTAATGTGATTTAGGTTATTTTACTAACACGTGTGCATTGTTTAATTTTAATAGATAATAACCAGGAGAATCACCAGGAAGCTTTAGACATACCTAACTAAACAAAGGGAGTACATCTTGCTTTTTGCCATCTTTTGTAAATTACTTTTGTGAGTCAAAATGCTTTACCAAAACCTCAAATATTTTAAATTATACTTAACAGTAAATGAGTATTTGTGATTCTACCATTACTGCCTGTATGTTTGGGTTTTGTATACATTACTTGAAACTCGTTACTATTGGAATAGTAGCATGACCACAATTCAGGATTGACAATACCAGAAAAAGGGTAATTGGATAGATATAAGCAAATGTAATTGTGGATGCCCTCAATACTGTAAAGTGATAAAACTGTTTTGATGAAACTGGGATGCACTCGCCAGTATTTCTTGCTGATAAAATCTTTTTAACACACGTTTCAGGTAACTTAATGTGAAGCTATTAGAAGCCAGCTGTAGAGCACTGAAGGCTTGGAAAAGTGGCTATAAAAGTTAACTAAATAAAAAGGAGTTTTGTCTTTCGATAAACTAGGGTTAATCCCTATAAATATATTGTAATGAAAACTTGGGTTTTATCCCATTTGTTTATTATACAAAGTTTGGTGTTTTAACTCTGATAAAATATTTCCTAACTATGGTCCTGATGAAAGTTTCCCGCTGCAAAATTAATAAACACCGATACCACCAGTTCTGTGCGCTCTCGCGGTCGCCCACTCCCGGGCAGGGGTTGGGGGCTGCGACAGAAGGTGGTATCAGAGCTACAGCCACTGGTTTAAGCCAATGAAGTGTTCTGCTGACACGTAAATTCCGTGTTAGGAAATAATTTATGTGATTATGTGTAAATATTGTTTTGTGTTATTTTACTATTTGTTAGTTTACAATATGAGTGAGCAAGGTACATCCGACCCTTATCGTCAATTAGCTAGTTCCCCAAAAGATGAAGGAACCTCATCTTAGCCAAATCCCTCAGGATACTCAGCTAATACTGAGGAAGGAATATTTATTTTTAAGGCACAATCTGAGGAACCGTTTACTACTAAAAAGAGAGGTTGGTTTAGTAAAGGAACACATGAGAGGAGGAAGAGGATGAAGAAATTACCACAAGAAAGAGCGATAGTCAGAGCAAATAGGGAAGTAAATGCCCAAACTCAGGAAGCAGTCAATAGACCACAGTGGGAAGAAGAACTAGATAGATAGTTGGCAGGTTTCCATATGCTAGACACTACAGCAGTAGACCCTAACCAAATAGTTGAACCGTCACTGTTACCCTTATTCCCAGATCAACAAATTCTAGAACCCAACCAGGAAAACCAATTCCCAATACCTGCATTTGACCCTAACGCCTTACCTAGAATTCCAACCCCAATCTCACCAGAATATGATCCATGGTTAGATGACAATAGGTCATACTCGGCCTTATATACCCCCGAAGAACCAGTGCTAGAACCACCGTTAAACCCACCAATGAGTCGGGAATGTGTGCAGGAACTCCATCAGTATAGTGAAAATTTAGTAAACGAAGGAAATAGAATCCGACAGATAGGGGAGAAACTAATTTGGAAATATGATGAAAATGAAATGTTGTACTGGATGAACGATACCTAGAATAATACCTAGATATATGTATAATTTTGTATTTTGATAAAAAAAAATAAATAAAAAATAATAATTGAGATAAGACTAAAATAGATATCAATGTATAACTACTAGTGTGTTTAAATTCCAGTTGTAGTTTGTAATTGACGCATATATATGAAAAGAATAAAAGTCGCAATGTTCGACCTTTTTGATCAATCTGTTGGTATGATTGTGTATAAATATTTGTACTAAATTTTATTCTGTGATACCTGATAAATGCTTCTAATTCAGATGGACAACGAAGTAAATCAGAAAAACCAGAGTAATGAAAATAACGGAAACCAAATAGATAACAGTGCCATCTAACACATAGTAGCACAAGGAATTATAGATGTTATGCCATATATTATCAAGACTGTTAAAGAAACAAAAAATAAATCTGTAACTGGAAGTAAACGCCAAAACACTGAACCAAGTCACAGTGTAAATGATAATAACAGACCTTTAATCCAAGCTCCATTTCCTAAAAGAAGAAGAACCGTCTCTTACGGTTGTTCTTATAAAGAATTCTTGGCCTGCAAACCAAAAGAATTCTCAGGAAATGAATGAGCCATTTCAGCTTTACGCTGGATAGAAAAAACAGAAGCAGTCATAAAAATAAGTAAATGTGCAGATGAAGATAAAATTATGTTTGCTTCTAATCTTTTCAAGAAAGCAGCTCTAGAATGGTGGAATACTATTCTCTAGTCTAGAGGAAGTGACAGAGTTTATAATATTGATATTCACCAAAATACCTATGTTTTATTCCCCCATTTTACGCGTTTTTGGCCGTAAAACCGATAATCGGATACTTAATCGGGTGTATTTTTGTTTACAGGCCTAAAACAGCGTGCCAAACAAGAAGATGATGAAAACGAGGATTTTCCGGGTGAAACGACTAAGATACAAAGATTCTGTGAAGAAAACTGATCTGGGCAAGTGGCACAACCGTGCAATGATCGGCACGACCATGCCGATCCGATGAAATATCTCAGCCCGGCAGTGCACGCCAGTGCAATCAGGAGTGCAAGGGAATCCCGGAAACGCACGGCCGTGCGACAGGAGGAACAACTGTGCATGGTCTATGATCTCGGATGCACTGCCAGTGCGGTTGGTTGTGCCGGCCACATCTCGGTAATGCACGCCTGTGCAACTCATGGCACGACCGTGCAGATCTGAAGACCGGTCC